>JAHWFP010015023.1:0-12693 GCA_023313725.1 Lithobius niger | reverse complement strand
GACTCACTAAAGGATGAATGTGATAGAATGTGAAGGAAATATGTGAATGGTTCTTCTAAGGTTGGTAAGATACAATGCATTAATGTGTATAAAGTCAATCTGAATATGCAAATGACTGGTTACTGAAGAATTACTGTTATAGAAAAGACATCCAAAGCCAGGAAAAGATCTCGCTGAAGGAATAGAATGTAAAAGGCAAAATGTGAATAATTCGTAAATGGTTTGTGAAATACAAAGGAGTAATGTGATGTGTATGAAGGTCAATCTGATTGTATAAATGAATAATGAATAGTTGCTGAATAATTATTGTTATTGCGTCTAAACTTCTACAAAGTGAAACAGATAAGATGTGCCATACGTGTGTATGCCAAAATAATGAAATTAGTTGAATGCTAGATTAGATGAATTACTAAATCATGGGTGGAGATTATTTTGGTGGCATCACGTTTAGACGAGGGGTATCGAGACGGGGAAGAGGAGTCTGGTGGTCATAGTGCTGTAAATTTCATGATTTTCAAATTGAAAAAGGGGTACTCTTTTGATATCTTCTTGAAAGAATTAGTTTTTCTGAGCAACTTTCACGAAAAAAAAGTTTATTTTTAATGTGTACCTCGTCGATTTTACTTTGGATTAGCGGGGAGGGGGGGGAGGAGGGGGCAGTATTTTAATGCTAAACATTTTCGGGGAATCAAGAACCCTTGCCATTTAAAAATTATAAAATGTACGGTTGTCCCTTCTCCCCACCCTCACCCACCTCTCTTGTAAGTGTGCTCTTCAAACTTGATTCCACAAAACGTGTCACATGTGGCAAGAATGCGTTAAAATTGGCGTGTTTTGCGTCATTATAATTGCATACCATTAATGCGTATCCAGTCCGGTATTGCAACATAATTTAGTGAAATTACGTATAAATATCAATCGACCGACTTTTAAGCCATGGAGTCATTTCTCGACAGAACCCTTCCCCCTCCCCTCATTTCCAAGTAAAATAAGCCTCTATAGGTCCCCATGGGTACATGTCAAAATTGTCCTTTGAAAAAACTTGAAAACGAGTTCTTTCAGCATAAAAAGACACCAAAATGTTTGCTTAAATTCACTTCAAGGACACCTACTTCATCCTACAAATTTTCAACATCCCACAGATGACTTCTTCAGACTTTGAGGATGTTCGGACTTTGAACTGCATCTGTCTTTCAGGCCACTTGTGTATTCGAATTTGTTCTGACCACTTTAGCATTTGAATTTGGCCGCCCTCGTGGCCTCCTGTATTGAACTGGCTGCACGCGATTCCCACTCTGAATCTCTGGCAAGTCACAGCGTCTGCCAGTTATTCAGGGGGCCACGCGTTGGGGGGGGGGGGGGGGTTTTTCCCCTCTTCTCTCTCCCCCCCCCTCCACTGAAAGACTGTGGAGAGCGTATTAATAATCTGTTTTGCGTTTTTATTTGTGTTTTTAGTTTAAGAGTTTGACTGGATTCTTCGTTGTGGTGGGGGGGGGGACGTACATTTGCCAGTTCCCCTCCCCCCTCCCAAAGAAAAAAAATTGTAGGCACGGCCCTGGAGCTATTGTGCGGCCACCTAGCCTAAAGAAAAAAAAATTCAGGTATCGTCATGTGGCCATTTATCATGGGTATTCGGAACAATTTTTTTTTTGTCTGGATAGTGGTACGTTGGCTTTCACTGCTGCTTCCTGCCGCCACGACAGTTTTTAATTTTCAATTTTGTTACTAGAACGTCACTTCTCTAGCATATAAATATTCGTAAACCTATTCAAATCTATTATGTAACCTCTCGGCAGCATAATACACCGTTAAATTTTAATTTCGTCAGTGGTTATCATCAAGAATAAACCTCCGTCAATTCGTGATACCATTCGTTTACTGCAGTGAAAATTAAATTATTACAACAAAAGATTCATAGAATTTGTAGATTTGTGGTTTCTATTTTTTGCCCATAATTTTAAATTCTGTTACTCGGACAACATTTTACAGCTTTTAAATAACCTGAAACATCCCGTATTTAAGCGAACGTCGTTAAAAATGCAGTATTTTGCAAACACCTGCAGAGTTTCAGCGTTAAAATCTACCGCCGCTGACATCGAAGGCATTCAGGGTATTTACAATACCTCCCTCGTGCTGATTGGGGACTAACCCATTCTGTCTCCTTATTTTGCGTTCGATTCGTGCCTAGTCTGTTCGATTCGTCTTCTAACATTCGCCACCATACGACGAGGCGGCGAACTAAACGGCCGCAACAATTAGGCTAGTACAGCGCTTCTATGAGTTGGCCTGGTACACAAGAGATCACGTCGGCAACGCGTGGGGCGCCTTCGCATAGAGTGTGACGTCACACGAGGTTTTTCCTGCAATATGCAAAAAGTGTCGGAATAGACCGGTGTGGACTGGCAGCTCGCGGCTGCACGGCTACGCAATATGGTTTATCAAAGACGTCAATACAAGTCCTTGAACGTAACACCAACCGCACAATTGCAGCGATATTGACCTTGTACACACGTAGTAACGCATCGCTTCGCACGAAATTTTCTTCTGTCTGGAGAGGGCTTTAACAATCAGTAACAAACAAACGGCAGCATGCAACCAACCGCTTTACCAGCCGACGAAGTTAAACCATAGATTAGAAAGTTAACTAGATGTACCGTCTCACCTCTTCCCATCCTACGCGGACCTCTAGCGGAAGTTGCGGCTACTAATACCTCTGCTAATGCTTTTGCATTCGAAGCAGCACGAAAGCAAAGCATTAGCAGAGGTATCAGTAGCCGCAACTTCCGCTAGAGGTCCGCGTAGGATGGGAATAGGTGAGACGGAACATCTAGTTAACTTTCTAATCTATGGTTAAACACACTGGAGGATCGACAATTCAGGTAAACGACAGACATGCACCAACGAAAATTATATGAAAGAAATTACGTTCCCGCGACCATGGAGCGACGAATAAGCTGTGCCTATTAACTGCCTGCCTAATATACGCCTTCCCCTCACGTATTACAGCTTCTTCATTTACATTGCCAATTTGGGCGCGCTAATTTGCAGCGGAACCGACTGACACGGTTAGCGACGGAAGCAGTGTACCCTGGAACAATCTCTGCCGTCAGTCGTCGAAATGCAACGGAAAGGAGTAGTGTGCGACAAGCTTTAATGATTTTTACGAGCCATTATGAAATGTGCGTAAAAAAGATTGAAGACACTTAGTTTTTTTTATACATGCAACCGACGAATAGTTAGAGCAACTGAAGGGAACTGTGCTGATTGAGGGAGTGAAGCCAACGAAAATCGGCGTTTGTTAACCATAAATAATTGCAAGCCATGCAAACTACATTGTCAGCCAGTGTGTGGAAAAATACGATCGAAGAAACATAATTTGGTGGAGCATGGGACTACACGGGAGACCAAATCGTACCAACGTTGCAAACAACGCAATCAACACCACCCGAGTTTCAGCCAATGCGTAGCAATGTATTGGAACATGCCACAGACAGAAGACGGCATATTTGGAACGACATATGAACTATTTACAGCATTAATAAACGTAAACAGAAGCATAAACGTAGCGCACTCTCCATTTTATTACAATTATTGTTAGATTATCAAAATTAATCTACGGTGACGTGTGTGGATTTACAGATTAAACCGATTAAAGGCACATAAATCCCTCCGTTGTGGCCGCTTTACTCTGCGTCACCTACGCTAAAATATAGTTCAAACGACCGCAGCGCGCATTGCTATACGACACTAGTTAAACTCATTTCGGGGCCGCGGCAACGTGACACATCGTACGACCAAGTCGCAAACATGAGCGAAGGATTAATTATTCTTCCTCCAGGGCCGCGGCTTGCCAGCGATGTGGCGGGAGTTAAGTACCGCTCGGACCGAGCCGTTTAAAACAAGCCTAATAACATTCACGCGCCACTACTGACATCTGCATCGTACCCTTAGACCAGCAAATGAAAGGTAAATCAGTTTATATAAAACTATTTCCGGTAATGTATCGAGTGAAACTGTTAAAATATACCGGAGGGAGTTATGTGCCTTTAACCGTATACAATGACTACACTTTTAGTATAGGGATGTGTTAGCATGACGTCACCGCCGTGCACTAACAACTTATAAAATATGTGACGTACTCAGGGAGTAGACGATTGAATCCAAGAATAATCTCAAACCCAATTTACTCCTTACTGCATAGCTAGGGGACTATGCACTGAGAACACATATTAGTCATTAAACACAAGTTGCAGCTTGGTCTAATCCTAGCAGAGTCCAGGGAGACAACCTTTCGAGTTGCCTGCCCCACACCAAGTGGCTTCCCATGGTCCAGGTCCTCGTATTTATGCGTGGACCAGAACAATAGAAGTCGCCTGAGGCATTACGTTGCGTAACCGCTAACAGGTTGGAGCCGGCTCTAACTGGTTTGAACAATAGAGCAGCCTCGTTCCCGGCTGTTGGCGTTCGGCCAACTTCCGGTGTAGACGGAAATTGACAGGATGCCAAGCAGCGTATGTAACTGCAAGGTGCACCGTGTGCGTTCACACAAGGTGCAAGATCTAAATAAACTGGTGCACCTTTTACAATAAGTTCATTAGGGAAGGAGCTGACACTTTTTTCGATGAGATTATTTCATTAATGATCTGCCACTGTTTTCGACAGTCATTTTTGGCGTTGGACATCCGCCCCAAAAAATACTTCTGCTTTGCTTCACTAATAAGTTTTTTGAGAATGTTTCTGTACTTAACAAATTCATCGCGATGGCTCTGGTTTTCCGGATTTTTTTTCGTAGTTTTGTAGAGTTTATCTTTATTCCGAACTCATTGTAAAATAGCAGTGGTCATCCATGGATTGATCTTGCATTGTTTAGCAGAAATTGTTTTTAAGTAAGTAACATTCTTTAAATTAATTTGCAGAATGTCAACAAATAAAGACATAGCAATATTTACATCAGTTTCACCTAAAACAAAGGTCCAAGCAACATTACTAAGGCTTTCAATGAATTTATCATAGTCAATAGTAGGAAGAGCTTTCCGACTTCCAGCCGGATCGCTGGTTTTCCTAGAATCGGGCAGTTCTATTTTATGGGCAACACCGTAGTGATCAGCAATACAAAGTTTGAGCAGAGCCGAATTGTATTTATCACTATCATTACATCTGACAAAAATGTGGTCTAAGCAGGATTTGCTGTAAGCAGTAACTCTAGTATATTTATTCATAAATGAAACAAATCCATTAGCAAAGAAGTTGTCTAGATAAATATTAGCCACATTTGGTCTATCTTTAAGGTCAATATTCATGTCGCCTAAGACAATTGCTTCTCGACAATTTGTAGCTTCAAGTATTGTAGACAGTTCGGCAATAAAATCTCCAATAATTCCGTCATGGTACCGGTAAATGGCTACCACGTCGCAAGTAATGTTTTGTGTAGCAATTATGAATTTTAAGAAATTAGCGATTTTGGAGGAGATAGGCATAAACTGTGCGTTAATGTCAACAGGTAAATGTTCACATTACGCCACCACCTCGATGTTCAGGACAACAATAAAAATACGGACTGTAACCATCAATTTGCTAAAGGCAAGCCTCCTCAGCATTCACCCAGATTTCTGTCAGAATTATGCCAAAAAACTTAAATTTTATGGATTGTAAATAAATAATGAGCTCATCAAAATTAGCCCTAAGGCTCTGAATGTTCATATGAAAGAATGTGATACCCTGGATGCCTGTAAAAAAAAAAGAATTAAAATCGCGGTGATCTTCAATGGAAAAAAAATCACGAAGCACATGTTCGTGAAAAACTCTGTCTCGTCGTTGCGATCCATTTGTTTAAGTGGTTGACTAAATCCCTTAACAATAGAGAGAGGAATGAGAAAGTGAAGGGCGATTTTTATCGGTCTTCGTCTCGCTGGAATGCCCTAAATCCGTTTGTGGAGGCTCGTTTGCTGCTTGGGGGCTTCTTTTGAGGGTCAAGGAACTGTAGTACATCCCCTTCTTCACGAATACACACTGTGGCGGATGACTCATCGCGCTGGACAAGGACATGGTCCCCTGCAAACCAAACAAACTTATAACGCCCCTCTTCCCTATTTTGCTCGACCTAAGCCCATCAACTTTCTATTTGCGGGAGTAAGGTTTTCTTTCAAATAGATCTGAGTTGTATTGGGAAAGGAAGGATTAACATCACTAGCACAAAGTTGTTTAGCTGTTCTTCTCCTAATAATGAGATACTCCTTCAATCTCCTGTTAAAAAATTTTGCTATAATTGGTTGAGAGCTTTTTGCAGTAATTTTGATACGATGAGTGGCTTCAATGTCACCTGGATGAGTTGTCACCTGCAGCGCACTGCCAACCGCCCGTACAATTTCATCTGTTGATTTCCTATCGTTGTATGGCACGCCATGTATCTCTAAATTGTTACGGCGGCCGTACTGATACAGTGCATTTACGTCATGAGTCAATTGTCACCACTGCTTATCAAAATTGCTCTTAAAGGGCAATTACATCCATTCTGACATGCATGTTTTACTTTTGGCTCACTTACACAATAACTAAATACAAGAATTGCGGTAAGAATACGTTACGTACGTCCGACACAACAATTTAATTACTGCATCACCAAAAGACGATACGAAGGCCGCAATTGTTTTGCTGGAACGTGCAGAAATTAATGCCAACAGATGGTGCTTATCGATTGAGGTAACGCTTGAGCTACTCTCAGCCAACAGAGCTATCTCAATCGGCTGCGAGTTGAAATCGATAAGCACTGTCTGTAGGCATTAATTTCTGTGCATTCCAGCAAAGCAATGGCGGTCTACGTATCGTGTTTTAGTGACGCAATAATTAAATTGTTGTAACAGACGTACGTAACGTATTCTACCGCAATTCTTGTGTTTTGTTATTGTGTAAGTGATCCAAAAGTAAAACATGCATGTCAAAATGGATGTAATTGCTCTTTAAATGAGCAATGAATTTTCTGGACTCTCATCATGCTGTCACTGGTAAAGCATAGAACTCAATGGTTCTTGGATTAGGTTTGTCTGAAAAATTCTTCAATTCAGGTGGTATGTGCATTATGCAAACATAATTAACAAAAGGTGAAGATTGTCGTCACACAGAAAGCTATAAGAGGTAACAACTACTCGACTATGAGAAATTGTATAGTTATCAGCCCGTGTTTGCCTTAATATGGCATAATAACAACCTTAACAACATAAAGTGGTGCCGAACTTAAACTCATGCTAAAACACTGAGACCTTCTTACTGAAACATGACGTCGGTTTGCATGAAAGCGGCGTAATTGTTTAGGGCGTAATAGTTTATTAAAGTACTCTTTGTCTCACCCTGTTAAGTGCTCATTTACATAACCGAGTATTAAACAAACCACGCTGATTGACTGAATGCAGCTTTTCAATGAAACTCTGTACCATTTCTATCATTTGTAATATCCCACATCCAAAGTACAATCCTAAAGTTCCCCCTAGGTCGCACAACAGGCTGAAGAAAGGGTAGGCCGATATTTCTTCGATCGTTAGAAATTGATTGTCAGATATTCTGACCTGCAGTGTAAGTACAAGAAAATTATAAAACAAAATATCTTGCATTTCCACCATGCTGTACCACACGTTATAACACTTTCTTGGGCAAGAACAGCCTCTTGGAAAAGGGAACTGAGTGACTTTGAGATATTCCATTGTTGCATTGTACATGGCCGTGGCCTCTTCTTGCGTCTTGCAAACAGGAATTGTTGGGGAAACAGTCATATAAGGCAATCTAAAAACAAGAGAGATAGTGAAGTTAGGTTAATTTAGGACTGTCACCAAACAAGTTCATCCATCCTATGCAAAAAATACACGGAGATGATTCATACTAATGTTGATAACTGGTTGAACTTATGCATGAATTTATAACCATCGAGAAAATGCAAAAAGGCAAGGCAGGGATACTGAAGTATCCATTAATACCAAGTCTATCATGTGCAATGGTAAAAAGTAGTTTTATAAAATAAACTCTACAATGCTGGCTGATGCCATTGTCATGTCTTTTTACTAATACTTAACATAATATCCTGTTAGATTTACACTTTTGAGTATATTTTTAAAAACAGCAAGAGACTGGGACAGTATAAATCAGCAGGCAGTTCGCTCCAGGGCCCCACAACATGATATGAAAAAAAAACCTGAAAAAACTTAGCTGGAGTGTTTGTCCCTTAGTAAGCTTCTCCTTCCCTTACCAAGAACAGAAGGCGCTATCCACATCAGTTAGTTCATGCAAGATTGAAAAGGTCAAACTTCCATCTAATTTAATTCTTCTTGTTCGAGAGCGTCAAGATTCAAAATTTTTAAGCAATCTGTGTAAGTTTCAATTCTTAAACCTGGTAAGTACTTCGTAAAAGTTCGCTGGACTGACTCAATGCGATCAATACTCTTTATTAAATGCGGTGACCAGACCAGGCTCGTTGATTCCAATCTTGGCATCACAAATGGTCATAGTTTTATCATGGCTGTTCTTGCCCAGCAGTTTTCATAATATTGTCACAATAAGACCTACTTGTTAGGTCACAATTATTAAACCACACATCTAAGTCATTGATTCAGTAACACGAACCGGCAATTTACCGTGCAACAAGTAATCCATTCCCATGTTTTTAGACCAATATGAAAATCTTTAGGGTTTGGGCTTGATAAAGATAATTTCCATTTTCAGAACAAAGTTCCAGAGCCAATAAGGAAGAAGGTAGTGAAAACAGATCCTTTATATTTTCCATATCAGTAGTAAACAGGCTTTGGGCCTATTGTAGGCGGAGCGAACAGAACTTCTTTTCAAATTTACATTCAGTGTTTATTTTAATGACTTTACCACATTTTTAGTGCTCCTTAAAAATCTTAAAAACACTCAACTACGTTCTGACTTTTTGCTCTTTGGTACGACATATTGCTGATCTTTGCCAGCCTTTTTCTTATTTTAACTTTTTTTTTCAAGTAGGCCTGAGCTGCATATAATATTTATTTATGGCTTTCGTTTTCTCCAGCATTTAGTTTATGTTTAGTTACTTGCAGTTTCTTTTCCCATCCCACACTAAAGAAGTGGGCCATCGGCACCGACTAAAATTAAACGGCACTTTAGCCAACGCTGGTTGGGTTGCAACAGTAAGTAATAATTATTCTTGTATTGTTCTTAAATAATTATAATTCTTATAATTATTCTCACACCTGTATAACACACTGATCTCGATTATAATCTAACAGTAGCAACCATCATAATTGTAAGTCAAAACATGTTAGGATTTGTTTTAGTTTTATGCCTAATTTTTAGCTGTCGTTTTAACTTCGTAAGTAAGCTGTGTTAGAGGACAAGCCTATTCATTCACACAAGTATAAGTAAGTAGTAAATTATTTTTCATACCTTTGTGGCGCAACACGGTGTCGAAGCTTCACGTTGCCACAGCAACGAGGAATCTTAAAGCTATTAGACGCAAGCATGTTATTATTTTCATGTTGTAGTATAAACACGTCATCTGCTGTCTAATTCCGTTTTATAGAAGACGCTTCGCCATCATACGGTGATTTAAGGTTTGATATTCGGAATTCCATCGCTATTTTCGGTGCCATGTTGAAGGGAATTATCCAAGCATTCTTTTTTTTTAATTAAGCTAATGTCTGTCATTAACAGAATCCTTCGGTTTTTTACGGTGACCTCCGATGAAATGTTGGAATTTCATTGCGTTACGCCAAAAAAAAGATTATTACTTATAAAGAAGCAACGATGTTTTAATTTGGTATGTTTTTTAAAGTTCTCTTGATTACCAGCAGTACGGCATATGCTTTGTCGGAATAACTATTAGGGATTAAACTTTACTATGGTGAGGGTGGGATCGATAAATTCGAAAAAGTGTAATTTCTTCCTCAATAATTGATCGATTTACAGCAAATTCGAGCTCAACAATACTTTTGGTGATTTCAAGTGACATGGAAAATTTCATTCCATTTCTACCAGTCGTTTGGAAACTACAAACGTGCAACCAACTAACCAACCAGCATTTTGTAATTAGGTGTCCATTATAGGCTACGCTCTGCTCCACTAATTATAGAATTTTACATCATCTACAAATTTAGGAGTTTAGGTGAATTTAACAGTTTTAAATCACTTATGAAGATAAGAAACAAAAGTGGGCCTAAAACGGATCTGTGTGGGACACCATTGGCAACAACACGTTCACTAGAAATGGAGGTTCCCACACTCAACTGATGTTGTATTTGTAAAAAAAACTCATTTATCCGTTTCAGAGTAAGTTCATGCACTGATACTGCATGTAGCAAGCTTAGAACTAAGCCTCCTGTATTGTGGTACCGATTCAACTTGTTCTCGCGAAATCAATCAAAATAACAACAGAATCCCTTCAATCCATAGCCTTAATCACAGAGGCATCTAGCCTGAAGTAGTTGCAAGTCAATTATCCAGTCAAGAAGGTGGTCATCCCAGGTATAAAACCAAATTGATCCTTTGATAGTAAGCCAAGAACAGACTCAACAGTTGATGTGATCATGGTTAATACGAATGTTTCAAAAGTGGGAGACAGTTGATGAGATTGAGATTCCATTTCTTCAGTTTTCTCATTTTTAGTACAATTCTGAGCGTACAGAGTTTAAAGTTTGACTATGCCACTGGTTGATTGCACTGTTAGTCCGTTCTCGGTTTTCCTTTTTTTTTCTACTTTTTTTTTTCTTTTGTTTATGTATAAATTAGAATTGTAACATGTCAAGTGGACAAATTCACGGCCTGGCTTTCCTGTGGAGAGTTACCACATCGTATTTCTAATTAAGTGTGTTGCAGGAAAGTTAGCCGAACCCTGTTGGGTGTGCAGTGCATACACTTAACGCATAAGCGCACAAAGCGCTTAACGCACAAAGCGCCTAACGTACAAAGCGCCACCTTCATACAGGTAGCGTATATTCTGCAATGTTACAAACGGTACCCACATAAAGAGTGGAGATATAGTGAATAATTGGTGGGCTAAAAAAGTTTTTATTAACGGGTTAGATAAAAATAACGGAAAAAGTACTTCACAGACGCCAGGAAATTCTCTAAATTGCTGAAATTAGCAACTCTCAAAATAATGAAAGTTAAAAAAAAGGGAGTGGAAAAATTGACATCATTAACAATTTGTGTTTATAATTGCTGCACACTGATGGAATTGCCAGCATTTCAACAAACGGTGTCGTAGATATTATTCAGGTTGCTTGGTTGCCACAGCAACAACACTTTCGTTATCTCTTTGGAATCATAACGAACTTCAAGCTGCGAAAAAGCCCTGCGACATTGTTGCATAAATATGCCCTAACTTCACCTTAAGAGTGAATTCGAATTCGAACTGGCAACAATTTTCTTGAAATAAATCAATACAATTCACAATGTTATGTACCTGCACGGTGAAGACACTTTAGCATAGATGTGATCTTCTACGCAGTTGACGACACATTTCGTCACTGTCTCGCCATCTGTGCATGGGTTTTCTCGAGTGTTGCGGTAGCGGACCTGTGATATTAATTGCAGAAACATAAAAAAGGTAAGTTTATTTATTAAAAAAAGTAGACTAGGCATTAACTGAGTCCTGAAGATCACAATATATGGTCGAGCGATACATGGTGTAATACATTTGAAATGCAGGCTAATAGATACATTTCTAAGAACAAGTGTGGTCTAAGCCAGCGTTAAGTGAGAGCCATTACTCTCAGGGTAAGTGTTAAGTAAATATAGAGACAGCACCTCGCAAGGGGTGCTGCACCCATCCATATGTTTATATAAGTTTGCTTAGAACAGATGCACACCCTGGTGTACATTAACGTGTTTGCTTCTTAGCACCCTGTTGGGTGTGCAGTGTGCATACACCTACCGATAATTTTTTTTTGATTAATGTCTTTGAGCCTTAAGTCTGCCGAAGCAACTGAATGCTTGTATGGCTTGTAAAATTAGGTGCTATGTTGGTGCACGGAGTGCCACCTACATCAGATAGCATATATTCTGTAATGTTACAAATGGTACCCACATTAAGAGTGGAGATACATACACTACAGCTGCTCCCACTAAAACAGTAGCATGGGACGACTGCATTTTACTATTTTCGTATTTACAAGTTTAAAGCCTTCATGTGCAGAACCCCCTCATAATTATTACGTCTTTTTTTACTTTTTTACATTACCTGCTATTAAAACCAATTAATTTACTTAACAGTGAAATTCTGACATATAAAAATGTTATGACACACTAGTATCGTACCCGGCTTCGCCCGGGGATTTGTTTGACCCGTGGTTGTTTCCCAGTATTTGCTCGGTTCACTGCAACAGTCGATTTTTGTTTGTGTAACACTCCCCCTTTCCGCCAATCCTCTCCCTTCCCTCTTCCCTCCTCCTTTTATCCCGTCCTCTCCCTCTCCTCTTGGTTTCCTTGCGTCTTTGCTGTACGTAGTTGAATGTGGATGGTTATTTGAATTAATAGCAAACACCCCCAGAAATTCTCTTTTAGGTTCAGTTAATGCGTAATCGTATGCTTAATGGTAACAGCTCACTCCCTCCCCCCCCCCCACTCCCAGTCTTTCCGATGCAATGCGTACCGTGTAAAAAAGAAGTATGCATGACGTCATGTAATACTTGCCCTTGAGATTACCACGGTGTTTGGTTAGAAGGATAATTGTTA
>JAHWFP010015001.1:0-13245 GCA_023313725.1 Lithobius niger | reverse complement strand
CCCGTTTGCCCACAACTCGGTGTATCACTGCTCTGAGCTCTCAGTCAAATGTCCTGTGTCGGTGGGTAACTTCTCGCCCACTTCAGCCACCAGTAGTAGAGGTGAACTGCGATATGGTCGTTCACCCACACCCAGTAGCCAAAGGTCTCTTTTGCATTTTGCTACCGCTAAATTGCTTTTGTTACCTCTACTTTGCCTTTGGCGATCTGAAAGTGCCCGTTGCTCCCTCCTTGTCTACTTCTAATTTGCCTTTTGCTACTCGTTATGAGACTTAAAAGTTTATTATATTCACCGGAAGTGACGGCAAGGTTTACTACATTGACGTCAGGGTTTACACGGCCATCCAGAAGTGTGGTATTCGAGTGACATCAAAGTTTGCTGCATTGACCGGATGTGATGTCAGGATTTACTGGAGTGATGTCAAGTTTACTCGAGCACCTGGAAGCGACGCCAGGATTTACTGAACTGACGTTAAGGTTTACTTGAGTACGCGGAAGTGACGTGTTCGAGTGACGTCAGCGTTTACTGTATTGATTGGAAATGACATCAGCGTTTACTATATTAACCGGAAGTCACGTGTTCGAGTGACGTCAAGGTTTGCTCTCCCAACCGGAAGGTGACGTCAAGGTTTACTGGAGTGACGTCACTTGACATAACCATCTGAATTTTATTTGGAATGACAAATACACATTTGAATAAACTCTCTAAGTAACGCACGAGTAGATTCAGAAATAAGAAAAAAATAGTCTCCCACCAAACAGCTTTCTTGCTTTTTCGAAACAGAGACGAAATTTCCCAAGCCCACAGATTTAAGTTCATTCGTTGGAAATAAAATTTCGGAAGAGGTTTCGTGCTAAAACTCCAAAATTATCAGTTTCGCAAAAAGCTAGTGCTGTTAGAGTTGACAATTAAAAAAGAAAATCAGCATCTTATCATTTGCTAAAACAAAATTTTAAGTTTGCGTTTTCTTTTTTCAGTCTCACACGGGTGTAATAATGAAACATGTTCCTTCAAGCACCTCCGTGAAACTCCTTGAACACTACCAACAGGTATGTACGGCACAATTTAAATTCTCTAATCTCAGTCTTTTGTGAATATGCCTCGCATGTTTGATTACTGTGCGATAAGCCATCTGAGGATAAATCACAATGCGACATAAAAGTTTGAAAGTTGTTTGATTGGGAGACTTTGTCGCCTGACAACATAAAAGTCACTATTAATGACCAAAAATGTCTAATATCTACCCCAATACAAAACTTGTTAAGGACTTGTCGTGTAAGTCGTGATTTCAAACGTCCAGCTCTTTCGCCAAGCTAATCCCACCGACTAAGACCTCAATCGTTAAATGAAATTATAGAAAATTGCGCAGTTAGCAATTTTCAGTAAACCTTCGAACTATTACTCGGTGGGGTTAGCTTGGCAAAAGAACTTAGCGTTTGATATCATGACTTCACACGGCCGAAAAGCTTGGCGGGAATCCTTAACACGTTTTGTTTTGGGGTAGATCAAGACACACGCTAATGTGTTGCCCGCCAAGATAAACGATAACACCCAGATAAATATATTGTATCAAAAATCAAAACTGGCAAAAAGGACCGCCAGTTTCGAATGGTTCGGCCCTTCAAAGGAGTGATATCAACACACCAAAACATTGGACCGAATAATACTTTGGACGTTATAACTTGAGTGGTAATTCTAGTAATATTTTAATTTCACATTTCACTCCTTTTGAGAGGTCGAACTATTCTCAACTTAGTCGCTTCTTTATCATTTATTATTATTATTTTTTTTTTTTTTTATTATTTAGTTCATATCATTTCTTTGTGAGGCCGAACCATTCTCAACTTGATGGCCTCCTTCCCAATTTTTGGCTTTATTTGGACACTTTGTTTGTTTTTCGTGAATTGGACGTAGGCACATTTTCTTTGGCAAAATTGTTTAGATTTGTGACGACAAACTAGTGCGAGTCTAGACACGTACGTCAGTTTCCACGTTGTCATTGTCCGAAGTTTGGCCGTCGAATCAGTTACGATGCCGACAATACTAACAATGGTTACAACAATACTTTCGTACTTACTCGCCCTCCTACGCCATTTCTGTGACACCCCAGGCTGTGAACCAGAAAAGGTATGCAGTTCATATCGTACTGCAGCCATTCGTCCAATTTCATAGCTGGAAGCCTTCCCGTTAGCTCGGCATCGATGAATAATCATCCTATGTATATTAACATGGGGATGAGCGGACTAGAAGTAGCTAGCTAGTAACACATTTGTAACGTTATTGAGGGGCAGATTTTGCATTGAAAGCCACTTATCTAACATTCCTACACAAGTTATTTTTTGTGAGGGGGGGTCATTGCGTTCTATTTTACCATAATTTAAGCTTTTGTGCCGCATAACTATTTTTCCCTAAGTACCTGAAATGTGCCAAACTTTGCTTCATGATATTAGACACTGACGCTGTGGCCTCGCGCTACAATGAATTGAATTGAATTGAATTTTTATTTACGTGAGTCTGAGGACCTATTAGTCATACACTCAACTCTGAGCTTAATGCTTTACAACCTTAACATCCAATTAATTTGATGTTTGTTGCATAAATTGGCGCGATACACTAGCGACAAACTAGTTGGCGACTATTAGACACGTTGTGTATTTACAGCTAAGTAGTTTGGCTGTTTTCAGCCATCTAAGGATAAATAACAATGCGACAGAAAAGGCTGAAACTTGTTTAATCGGGAGACTTTGGTCGACTGACAACATAAAAGTCACTGTTAGTGAGAGAGCTTAATGTCTTCTTGTTGAAAAAACGCCATGAATAACTTTGATATCTAGACACACGCTAGTGTGTCGCCGCCAAGTGGAAAGGCGGCCACTAGCCGACTGTGTCTTTTAACTGTAACGACATTATACCTGGTTTCAGCCTACTGGTGGAAATTCCCCATGCGGTAGAAATCTTCGGAAATCGTTGGAATCAGATGTCTTGGGTCCAGTAACAAAGAAAACTTCAACAATAAACTGTGGGAACGTCTCTTTTATGGAGAAAAAGTACCCTCAATAACGTTGATTTGTGTTACTGGCTAGCTAAGGACAAGGCTCCCATGTTAATTCTATTAGGGTATAAAAACACGTCTACTGCTCGTTAGGGAACGTTCACATATCTCAATTTTAACACACAGGTAAAGAGTAGTACGGGGAAGTGCCTTTTTCTAAAATAGGGGTTGCAGATAGAAGCACGTGGTTATGAAATGGCGCGTAAATGCAACATTTTTGTTGTAACCATTGTTGTATTGTCTTCCAATAGTCTATCATAACACGCTGAAGTGTTATATGCGCATCGTTTCAATACATAATTGTCAGAATTACATTGTTGCTGCAAAGCGGCGGCTCATTACAGTAATTGTTTGTAGTTTCTGTTTAGGGCATGAGGCTTCGGGCCAGGGCCCTGTAATAAATATTAATCCACCCAAAACCAAAACTGGTGTAAAAAGCCAACAAAGCTTCCCAATAGGATAGGCATTTGAAGGTAGTGATATCATTCACCCAGGAGGCGGCCGCCAAGGTTAATCCTATTAGCCAAGTTAATCGCACCGACTAATACTTCGAAAGTTAAATGAAAACTAGAGGATTGGTACTCACGGTACCAATATTCAAGTTTTCATTTAACGTCCAAAGTATTATTTGGGGCGAGTAAGTTGGCTAATAGGATAACCTTGGCAGTCTTTTCCTGGGTGAATGATTTAACTACCATTAAAGGCCAATCCTTTTTAGGAAACTTAGCGGCTTTTTACACCAGTTTTGGTTTTGGGTGGATTTGCCTAACTACTATCTACTACTGGCTACTAGTAACGCCATTTCCTCTATCACAAAAATAAATTCTTCCATCCGGTGAATAAAGCTGGTTCATAGCTAATATTAGAAGTACTGGCTGTACCCCCAGCGTAATATACGCCGGTCTAGCCGGTTCCCACATACCTGAGAGAAATACTGTAGTGGGCAGTATGGAATGAAAAGGTTACCTACTGCCCCCAGCCTTCGAATCCGAACCCCTCTGCGGCCTACCCCCACATTTTTCCTTTGTATGGTCCGATTTCCCCCATGCCACCCCCCCCCCCGGGTGCCCCCTTTCCCGACCTGCAACCCCTGGCCCCCTCCGCCCCGGAATCCCCTATTGTGTGGTCTGAATATCCCCATCCATACTCCCCCACGGCCGGATTAACAATGAGGCAAATGAGGCAGCTGCCTCGGGCCCCAAGTAATCTAGGGGCCCCCACGACAACTAAAAATTGTTTTTAATTTTCTTCTTCAAATGGTTATGTCACAATTATATCATGTTTGTTTATGTTAGACTAGCTGAGCTGAAAAAGAAAACCTTTGGACTCTTACGGTTTACTTACTTTTTTTTATTGACCACCCCTCTGGGGGGGCGGGCCCCCACACACCTGTATAGATCGGGCCCCCGACACAACTCGATGCCTCGGGCCCCAAAGCGTCTTAATCCGGCCCTGACGCCCCCTCCTTTCGAACCCCTGCTGATTTGTATTGCTATGGAAGTAAATGTCTTTTTTCAATGGAGGACGCTCAATTGCCAGTTTGTCCGTTCTGGTACCAAGCACAATAAACCCAACAACGATCGTGCATGTAGTGATTGTTACTCAACCAACTTTGAAACTTTTCAAGTCGGATTTTAGAGCTAGCATTATTAAAGCAATATTTCGTTTGTTACTGATTGTTATAGACATATTGTTACAGACATACGCCGGTACATATATTCACCTCCAAAAGAAGACAGAAAAAAAAGTTTTAGTAAATGTAAATGTGGCCAGGTCTAGTATGATGTACAGTACTAGAAAGTGGAGGAAGAAATTTGTTGAAATTCTAAGATTGTTCAATTACCTACGAATGCTTTGTTGCATTACAGGCCAGACACAGTACACGTAACTTGTGTCTAAACACACGTTAGTGTGTCGCACCAAGTTAGGCAACAAACATCACAGCAATTCAATTGTCGAGGTTGTAAACCATCGTAGCGCGACGCCATAGCGTCAGTGTCTAATATCCTGACGCATAGTTGAGCACATTTCAGCTACTTGAGGAATAATAATAATGCGGTACAAAACCTTAAATTGTGGTAAAATGGAGAACAATGACCCTCGTGACAAAAATTAAGTCGTGAAGAAATGTCACCTAAGCAGCTTTCAATGCGAAATCTGACCCTCAATAACGTTGTAAATGTGTAACTAGCTAGCTAGCTAATATTCTAGTCCACTCATCCCCATGTTAATTTCCATAGGGTGATTATTCATCGACACCGAGATAACGGGAAGGCTTCCAGCTATGAAATTGAACGAATGGCCGCAGTACGATACGAACTGCATACCTTTTCTGGTTTACAGCCTGGGGGTGTAATAGGAAGGGCGTGGGAGGGCGCGTAAGTACGAAAGTATTGTTATAACCATTGTTACTATTGTCGGAATCGTCGCTGATTGGACAGCCAAAGTTCTGACTAAGACAACGTGTATACTGACGTGCTTATGTAGACACACGTGGTCGTAAAAAATTTGAACCACGTTGCAAAAGATATTGTGTCTCCCTCCAATTCACGTAAAACAAACAAAACGTCAAAATAAAACCAAAAACTGGTAAAGAGGCCAGCAAGTTGAACTGGTTCGGCCTCACAAAGGAGTGATATGAACTAAAGAAAAAAGTTACCAAAAAAAAATTAAAATAAAACCAAAAACTCATGAAGAGGCGACTAAGTTGAGAATGGTTCTGCCACGCAAAGGTGCGATACGAAATTAAATTATGGGAAAAATGGCCATTCAAGTTATAGTTGACGTGTATTTATTACAAATCTGCAGGTTAGTTGAGTTGAGTCTAATATACAATTAAAAAAAATTGATATCTTATCAAAAACCAAAACTGGTAAATGAGACCGCCTAGTTCCGAATGGTTCGGCCCTTGAAAAGAGTGATATCACACACACCAAAACATTGGCCAACTTAATCGCACCGAATATTACTTTGGACGTTAAATGAAAACTTGAACTTGAATGAAACTTGAAGTAGCAAAGTTCTAGTTTTCATTTAACCTTCGGGCTATTAGTCGGTGCGATGAACTTGGTGTGTGTGATATCACTCCTTTGAAGGGCAGAACCATTCGGGACTTGGCGGTCGCCGCAGTCGCCGTGAGGAGGTTGTGTTGGCCCGTTTGCGAATTGGTCACACCCGACTTACTCACTGTTTCCTTTTGCGGGGGGTTGACCCTCCTGAATGTTCTTGGTGTCGACGGCCACTTACGGTCCGGCACTTACTTGTTGATTGTCGCCATCTTGATGGTGTTCGTCGTCGGTTCCATCTTCCGCATGGCATTGCGCGTCAGTTGGGCGATAAGTCTGTCCTCCTGTCCGGTGTTTTTCAATTTTTGCAGGAGGTACAGATGTATGACAAGATTTATATTAGGGGTTTGGATAACACCTCTGTAATGTGTGGTGCAGTGGCAACCCGGACCACTGCACTGTGACTGAGGTTGGCGCTAATGACCAAGTTGTCGACGCGCCATTAAGCCTCAATCCCCCCCCCCCACTTGGCGGTCTCTTTACCACTTTTGGTTTTTGAGATTATTCCATATTTCTTTACAGCTAGCTATTTCAGGAAAATTTACCAAGTTTGACTACGGAAATCTCAACAACAAAATATATAACCAGGTATGTTGAAATATGTTATTTGTGTCAGCCTTAACAAACTGAACTTTCCTTGGGTATTAATAGACCAAACAACGAATAACTTGACGTCCGATTCTTTCTCTTGAGATTTATTAACATAATATTTATATTATTTGATAAAAGATTTTAACGATAAGTAACTTATTTTATTCATAAAAAACGATTTTCATTTCTCAACGAAAAATCGTTACTATTTTATAAACCGTTACTTGTTTAAAAAATCTAAACACATATAGCTGTAAGTACAGAACTGGAAAACTATAATAGTAAACCATTAAAATAATCTATACAACAGTATGATATACTAGAAAAACTAAAAAAATAACGTGGCAATACTGATTAAAGTTCAGTCAGAGAACAATAGCCTTTTTAGAAATGCAAAAGAGAATTTACTTGTGTTTATTCTTAAATATTTTATAATTACCACTGTGGTTAATTTAACATACCCTTATTAATTCATTTATTTATTCACTAAATGATAAAGTACAATTCCCTGATGAATTTGCCACTGGGTTACAAATTACTTAGTGCAACTGTAATTGATTAGTAAATGAATTAATTTCTTGTTTGTTTACTATAATAAATTTAATAGCAAGTACTTAGGAAACACCATATATTTTCTACTTAGGAAATACTCCTTATTGAGCCCTGAGAATAGGCCACTAAAGTATCCGCGGCCTATCTCGAGTTCACTGCAGAACGAACACAGATAATCGATTGTACGTTTTTGGTAGCAGAGTGCCTTGTTGATATCCAGGATGGTTAAAAAAACAATGGCGGCCGTCGATTAAAGTCGCCTCCTCCAGGAAGACGTAGCCGTTCATAAAATACTTGCAGGACTCAAGATACGTCGCGCGCACAATACAAATGTTTTATTTTTTAATTTTAATACCCATAACAGAATGTAGGATTTGTCGCTAAGAGGGATATTGAGACGTACTAAAACTTTGTAGGCTCTTATATGGATACATGCAAAACATGGATATTGATACGTTTGAATACAGGAAACAAACAGACTCTGAAACCAGAGCAGTAAACAAATTAATACTGCAACTTGTCCTGCAGAAGGTGCTCAAGGCTCTACTCTGTAGTGTGACATCACTACCCAAAAAATGGCAAGTTGCAAAAAAGCCAAAAAACAGATGCACTTCTGTAACTACAGAATGGGTAAAATGAATATCATGACGACTACTTGTTTATATAAGTGATTGACTATTTTTTAAATTTATTTTGTTACTTCCAGCCATCTCCACCGGAATACGACCTAAGAAAAGTAGGTGTTTCCATTGCATTATTCTGGGGAGATAACGACTGGCTGGCTGGTAAAGAAGATGTCGCAGCTACAGCCCGAATGCTGCCAAATGTGGTTTTGAATCACAAGGTGAACTACACGGGATTTTCCCATGCAGATTTTTTAATTGCTGTTGATGCTGTACCATTGCTGTACAAACCTGTTCTTGATGCTATTAAAAAGTATGCTCCTTAAAATGACAGAAAATTAAACATCATAAACAATTCCTTCAAAAATTACCTACTAATTCAATATGACTCTTCCATAACATGCATGTATAAGCACATTGGCGTAACTAAATTATTAATCTCTAGTATATCTAAAAATACAAAGCCTCTAATAGAACACTCTTCATATTACATAATGTAGGATTCAAAAAGATTTTCCATGGGGTGCAGGGAATGAAACTAACGGCTCTTACTTCGAAAGTCTTCAAAAGGCTAAGTTTACAACCACTGAGATGAAAAATAAAAATCGTATTCCTTATTGAGGCTGAGAATCAAATTGCGAGTATCTTGATTACGGCCAACCTCTGGATTGTTCTAACCACTGTCTACCCCAGTATCATCCGGACGACCTGTAGACCCACTTTGTGAGTTAACATCAGAAGTCTACTTTAAGATAGACTGATACCATATACTTTTAGGAGTTAAGTAAAGACAAACTGCACCAAACGTCTGGTAGGAGTGAAGCATTATTGTGTGCACGGCGTTTCTTGAGTCCTGCACGTATTTTATGATCGGATACGTCTTCCTGGAGGGGGCGGCTTTAATCGATGGCCGCCATTGTTTTTGTAACTATTTTGGATATCAACAAGGCACTCCGATACCAAAATAATACAATCGATTGTCTGTTTTCATTCTGGGGCGAACACGAAGATGAGCCGCGAGCACTATAGGGAGACGTTTTCCAGGACATCATGCTTTTTGAAGAGGAAGCTTCGAGACCACCTTGAGCATCATTTATTTCCGCGCCATGAACAAGAACATGGAAGATATAATAGACGTGATCATTAGAAAAGGGAGGAATCATCAGCCGTGGGAATCATTTTTCCGCAAACATGAACATGGTAAAATATAATGGAAGTGGTCATAGAAAGGGGGTGGGGGGGGGGGGTATTAGCTGTGGGGTGGGTAATTTGAGTCACAGGATGCTCTGAGAGAGTGAGCAAAGCGAAAGAAAATCAGCGTTTATTAACCAGTGTGCTTACAAATATTAAGAAACTTAATTCGGTTAAAAATGGACATACACATGGGTGACCATACCGCACCAGTATTGCAAACCGTGCATCCAACACCACTACTGCGTAGCACGGCTTAAGATTGTGGGTTCTAAAGTGGGATTTTGTTGTTTCATTATTTATGCTATGGAAGGGGGACTCAGGACACAAGCCATGCTTAACAAACAACGAAGAATATGAACGTTCTTTACCACAGCCACCTACCAAGGCCAGATCAGATCAAGACAAATAAAATCAACCATTGACATAGAAGGTAGCGGAAGTATGCTAGGTGCTGCCATCTCTACACCAAGCGGCAAAATTTCAAACTAACCGACGAGGGTTCCAAATTCTATCAACCGATGACGCCACTTGGCAAACTCGTTGCGTCGGTATTTGTCGCGCCTTCTAGAGGAGCATTGTGGAAGGCAAAGCTGATACGGCCTTTACTGTAGGTGGCTGTGTCTTTACACTTTCTTCTAGTGAATTAAAATAAAACTACTATAATTGAAGTTTGACAAGAGGGGAAAAGCATTGCTGCTGAGAAAGATGCAACCGGTCTTTTAGAATTTTTTCTATGTTAAATAGGTGCTAAAAGCTCGTGTATATGCTTTATCATTGGGTGACACGATTTCACTCGCACATGTGGGCAATACAAGACAGTCAACTTTATGCAGCATTAGTTGTTCCTAACAGTACGTAAATAATACGATTGTGTAGAATTGCGTCTCGTTGATAAGCAACAGTATGAGATCTTGACGATCATTATTCTGAACTGGTTGAAGAAAGCTATAGGAGAAGAGATAGAGCAGACAGATGATGTTGTGTTTTCAGTATTACTGGGTTGCAGTACAAGTTTGTTAAAACAATTTTTCTTAACTACGAGTTATTATTCTACCAATTCTGTAAAGAAACCGAGTGCAAACGTTCATTAGCGTTTCTGATTGGTAATAGAAAGAGCGATTAAGAAAATCTTGCGATAAGATATATAATATAATGTAATATAATATGATATAATATGGTATATTATAATATAATATGATATAATATAATATAATATAATATAATATATAATATAATGTAAGATAGGTTTTGCACGAGAGTAGCACGTTTTTATTAAGAGGGTAGGAATTGTTTTGTTAAAAAAATTGTTGGACTTCAGAATTTTCCATTTTTGGCTTCAGCAGGTAATTTGCAACGATTTACTGTGGCGTAAATTTTTTTTTAATAACATTATCTGATTTTAAGACATTTTATAGCAGTTATCTAAATACATATAATGATCTAGCTAAAGCATTATCTATTTCCTTAGAATCCAGTACGGCAAATACAGTGCGGTAAAGTTAAGCCTAACGACATCACGGGCGGATAGGTCTGGATTTGCCACAACAATAGCACATGATACCTACACCAGATATTGTTTTAAAACCAGTTCTGAGTTCGTTTTTTTCTCAACACAATTGGCTGCTACCGTACCGCTCCTAATTTCTAGCTGATCAACTTCTGATTCGAGAGAAAGAGCTAATTAGATGGTTTCGTTCAACGGTAACGTTTCTTAAAGCAATTCATGCTGAATTGTTTCGGATCCTAAGCCTTCGCCTAGCCTATCACGAATCATTTCTTTGCTTATATGGAATCCTTACATGGATTGAGGGGGGGGGGGGGTTGCGTTATAACTTTTTTTTAGCCAGCACCGTCTGTTTTCTATTCTATGCTATTCTATATATGAATCGAAATCACAATATTTCATCATGGTTTGCAACACAGCAATAAATTCACCGATTGTTTCCCCAGCTTGTTGACTATGCCTAAAAAGTTTACAGTGCTCATTCACAACACTAGGGTGTGGTTCTAAGTCGTCTAGAATGAATGGCTTTTATAAGATTATCATACGCGGTTGCGCTTGGCAAGGCTGGAGCCAGAATATTTATTATTCTGTCAAACATCTCCCTTCCCATGCTCACCATTAATGTGGCGATGATGGAAATCATTAATTAGATATAATTTTAAAAGTCCCTTACATGCTGCAACTCCTGCTTCAATTGTGGTAAGACAAATTTTTCTATTTGGCTCATACATTAGTTGTATGGATGGATTTGACATTTTCAAATTTTGTTGTTGTTGTTGCATTGTTCAGCTTGGATTGATTCTAGCAATTGCTAGTTAAGGCCGGAGTTTTATAGACATTAGGTGTGATTACTATTTGTTTAATCTTGTGTGGGTTAGCAATCAATGAATTATATGATTATATCTTTTGCGGTGCAAAGGCTTTGGAAACCTCCGTTACTAGAAAGGGGAATACCAATGATAAAATGCAATTAAATTAATCCTTTAATGCTCGTAGTTGCCAAGTAAACGATTATGGTTTTGAATAGATTGGTTAAGACTTGTGTCCTTGCTAAATTACTGGTTGTTGATAAATCGTGGTTGTGTGTTGTTTGAAAATCACTCGTTAGTAAATTAGTAAAACTTGGTTAGTATTTAAGTGCGTGAGTTGCTATAAATTCAATGGGTCGACTCATGCTTGCAAACAAAATGATCCTATTTACTTCGTCTTCTTCAGCAAAATTTACAACAAGAATTATTTACAACGTGACATCGATCAACTTGAATTTGTCCTACAAAACGACAAAGAGCATCTCTGCCGCTTGTAGCTACCTTTTGCGAGTGTCTCTGGCGGTAAAACGTTCTTTCCATTTTATAGCAAGCTTCCCGCCAAAAGCCAAGTTACAAGTTGCAAAGAATGGAACGTCAGCCCACGTGGAAAGTTGTTGCTTCTTACTGTGTTCGAAGGCTGGCAAATGTTTCTAAAAGTTCTTACTTGTCGAACGGGGCAATGACCCATAATTGCTGATAATTACTTAATAACTGTCATTAGGTGTTCGAATGGAGATATGGGCAAACCTTACATTGCTGACAATCACTAGTGTTAGTGGATTAGTAAACATGGTTATTTATTTGAACGTGTTAAATAGTTTTTTTTAGTAGGCCAGTAAAATCATTTTGTAAGCTGGTAAAATTTGGAAATTCGTGAGGGGAACCGAATAAGTGTTAAATTAAATTATTTAACTTGGTTATACAATTAAACTTGTAAATGGGTTCATCCATTACTTAGTTTATACTAGTTATTGGAGATCGGAATTTAATCGATCAAACCATATTCGAAATGTCTGACCTCAAGCCTAGTGTTTTATTCGAGGAGTACGATGACAAATTGGATACATAATTAAATACACGCAGCGTTAAAAAATGTTTAAAGTGAAAAAACTTGCCGATGCGGAATGTGTGGTCGTGTTGATGGCAAGGGAGGGAGATGGCCGGCACAATAACAATTAATCTACGGAACGCTTGAGCGTGAGAATTTATAAATATGGAGCACGTGATGCAAATGCTCACGTTGTGGCATTTTCAAGCGTCAAACGAATATCAAGTGGACCTAGATCGTTGAGTGTTTAGTGACGCTCGCACTCTCATTAGGATAATGGCGGCATCAACGAATTCCATCGATGCCACAAGAAAGGAAAACGTGGTGTGCTAAATGGTCACATACTACTAAAAAAAAAAAAAAACCGGCAAAATATCTTAATTTCATTGACATTCAGCTGTATGGCATCGAATCTTACCACTGCAAAAATGTGAAGTTGTAAAACAGCATAGTTGGATCGAAGCAGTGGCCAGCATTAATTAGTAAGCTCACGTGTACATAACTTATAAACGAAGAAGTATGGAGCGACGACTTCTCTGGCATGGTGACGCCACGGAAGGTTGGGTTGACTGTCTCCTCGAGCAGATGCTCGCACGACCGTCACGAGCCAAGGGAAGCATTGTTGCTCATTGCTTTAAATTATTTTATAAATGTGCCCTAATTTCCTAACAAGTGTGATCTCGATGTTATAATGGTTTGAAAGAATTTTTATTGACAGACAAGCAAACAGCGTTTCAAAGTCTAGAAAGCCAAACGTCCTCAGTAGAGGGAAAAGGCCTTTTGGCAGAGACACCACCCAAGATGGCC
>JAHWFP010014996.1:259-15974 GCA_023313725.1 Lithobius niger | reverse complement strand
GGGGCAGCGGTTCAGAAGTTATTGAAAACATACAACCCAAGAAAAATACCGATTTCGAATGCTCCATCTAACGATAAAATTACGAATTAATAAAAAAAAAGGAAACTGAAAAGTGCCAAGTACCATGGTAGCAATCTGAAACACAGACAAACCGCTGCACCCTCTATGATTAGAGCTCTGAAACATGAAGAGCTCAAAATCGAAAAATGAAAGTGCTCAGTGCACCAATTGATAGTTTGTCAGTAAACCAAGTAGTGCCATCTATTGAGAGTTTGTCAGTACACCAACTGCCATCTATTTAGAGTTTGAACAAGATACACAAATTGAAACTGAATGCTATCAGCATAATAACTACAGCTGAAGCTCCATCTATTGAGAGAACTGTCACCTAACTAACTTAGTGCTCAGTGCTAAGCAGTAAACGAAGTGCCATCTATTGAGAGTTTGAATAAAATACACAAACGAAAGTGAAAGCTGACCAAGCACCATCTATCGAGAGTTTGAATAAAATACACAAATTGAAACTGAATGCTATCTGCGTAAAAACTACAGCTGAAACATAGCTCCATCTATTGAGAGAACTGTAATACACATAACTAACTGTATGCTGTGAGCAACAATTTCTATCACTGAACATAGAGCGCCATCTATTAGAATCAAATCAAACGAAAAATTAATAAAACGAAAGGCTGAATATGCATTCAATTCAGGTATTCAGAAAGACACTTTTTACCAAGTGCTGAATCAAAAGTAAATAAGCCTCCTACACACAGACAGTGTAGTGTCTTTTCTGGTTCAGTTTTCGACGTCGCTGAGAGCATCGTCGTCCTGTTTTTGGTAGATGTTTGCACGAATCTCAGTAAGACTTTTCAACAATTCCGTCCATTCAATATAGTCCAGTTGAACTAAGGTTTGGGGGATTTTCCTGTCGTTATAAAAGTACAATATTAACAGAGTCTTATGCACGTTGTGTTTGATCCGTATTCTTTTGGCATCTCCGACTTGGAAGGCATTTAATTTCGAATCCAGAGCGGTTTCTAAAAGAGCGTTAAACTGCTGCATCAGAACAGCTTTAGTGGCGTCGCTGATAAACAGCTCCATTAGAGTTTGGAAGTGATGTACGGTGGCAAGCAGAGTATCTTCGTTGTTGTCATCTGACATGCTTGATTTCCACTGGCGGTGAATTGCTGCATTTATCTGTTCACTCTGGCTGTAGATATTGGCGAATTCTTTCGAGTTCAGAGTGGTTTGAGCAGAACCACATTTTAAAATTGTAATTTCTTCATCGGAGTCGGAATTAACGATCAAATTTGCCCTGCGGCTCAAAGCATAAACTGCGGGTTTGGCTACTGTCTCCTTTATAAATAAAATAAAATAAAAGTAATGTTGGGTGCGTTTTCTTTCCCTTCAGTCGTCCCCTTCGCAATGAATTTCTAGCAGGTGATGCCCGGCCGGTGCCACATTTTCGTTTGCTGCGGTCAATATCTGCCCCGTTTGAATTTCTAAAGGCGTTGCCTCGTAGCTTGCTACGCTGGCTGTTTCCCCCGCCTGTTTGAGTATAAACAGGTACTTTCCCAGTTCTAGACAAAGATACTTGAAATGCGTTATTTATCCTAGCTGCAACGAGAATGGTTTTGACTATTCGACCTGGTTGACTTACCACGTAGAATTGCAAACCGTTATCGGCCAGCCATTTCACGTTATCCCTAGTTTACCATTAATGCTCAAATTCCCGTCCCAATCTAAACTCAGTCCTAGGTCTGTTTTCAGGTATCCAAGAGTTAGGACGTCAGTGTCGTTTGCCGGAGGTCCTACATTTTCAATTTTGTTATTTTTAGCGTCGAATGGCAGATTGGGTCCCGCTCGACTCAAGAAATTATCCACCACAACGATGGAGGGTGACGGAAGAGGAGATGGAAACTTGGGACGCTTGACATTTCCAAATTTATCGACTTTGATGACTTCTTTTTCAGCATGTGAATAACTTGAAAAAAATTCTCTCCTGTCGACAATCCTCGTAGTACGAATAAACAATATTGACCGCACAGAACCTCGTGTGCTTCTTGAACTCTCACGTGATTCGTTATAGGTTTGCCGAGATATCTCTGGACTTCTAAGGGTGCACTCAAACCGAACGAATCGAAGAAATATGAACAAGATGGACCTTTACTGTAATACGCAACCCAATGTGTACCTTCTCCTCCGCTTGAGTCTTGCAAATTAACTATTCCACACTCTCCATTCGCCCATCGTCATTGTGGAAGCAAGTCTTTAGTAAATGTACCTCTGAAATTGGTAATCCCGAGTTTCTTGGCGTATCTGTTCAAATCCACATTTGTCATAGGTCTGTTTAAAGATACCCCTGCTTCAGAAAAAATCCTTTCCCACGAGCTTTGCCGTTGGTAGTTTTTCTTTTTTTTTGACGATGTTTTTTTTAATTCCCGTTCTTTTTCTGAGTGCCAGAGCTTCCATCGCTGCATTGTGTCTCTTAAGCTCTTGTAACTGTCTAGAATTATTCTTTGCAGCATTGACGCTTCTGGCGATCGCTGCGGCACCTGCGGCGGATGACCCCAGCGCTGCCAACGCCGGCAAAAGTAACGCAGGTAGAATTCCTCTCTTCTTCAGTTGTGTATGAGAAAGTTTCAGATGTAAACCTTTCCCCGTCTTGCATGCCTTATGAATTCTGCCGAGTTGAACTTGAGTGACTGGTAATTTCAAGGTGCCTCTGTTCAACTGAGAGTTTCTACGCCGAAGTTGTACCATTTTTCCTGTCTTGATCTGCTGTAACATGTGTTTCTTTTGATTGGCACTCAGAGACACTCCGGTGGTTGTATACATGACTCGAGTTTAAGAAAAATAAATAAAAATAAATAATAAGTCACACAGCAACTTCAACGTTATTTCGGTCTAATCTTAAGTGCATTATACGATCGCTTATGATTAGAACCCATGCTTTCGTATTTGCCGGTACCTGAGCTCCAAATCTCATTTTTATCTGTACGTCAATTACCGCCGACTTCAGCCGCTCGTTTTGTTTGCTTACATCGATCACAATTAAAGGAAAATTCTTGCAAAATGTGGATAACTGGAACGCGGGCCCAGCCGACAGCAATCCTCTGCCGTAGTACTGTCGTCTGAAGTTAACAATCATTTGATAGACGTGAGAAATGTCGCCTTGGTTAAAATTTGAATTTTGATCTAAAAAAGGATAACGTTCCGAATTTAAAGTTACGTGAACGTCTTTGAAACTACAGTGGTCAAAGACGGCAGGGTATTTTTTTTTGGTTGTTCCCTCTGTCTGTTTGAAAACCCACGATGATCCAACGAGGTCGTTCCGTAGCGCTGGTACTAATAAGACGCCAAGCGGCCGTTGTTGATGTAAGCAGATCCAATTAATCAGAATGCCAATGTCTAAAGGCTAACGGCACGCTCGTGCCAGAATCGATCAACTTGTACAACTTATTTTTCTGTACGTCAGAGGGGGTTACGTGAGGAAGAAACCAGCTCACGTGTTCTAGAACTATCTTGCCGGCACCGACCCCCGTGTCTCTAAATATGGCGTTGTTATCCTCAGATCGCATCAAAATGAGTGTTTGACGAATGCCGTATAAAATCTTGGAATAATCTTCCATGAAACCGAGGAGGTGAGACAAGGGTACAGCGAATGTAAAACTGCCTCTGGGAGAATGACTGAAGAGAAGGTCTCGCTTGTGCTTGAAGATGGCATTACTGTCAGGATCTGCTGACCTAGCGTTGTTGCTGTCGAGAAACCAACCCCTGTTGGCGAGTTCGGCTTGGTCTTCAGGTCCATAACTAACAATTCCGTTCATCGTGCTTGTGATCCCAGGAAAGTTAAGTTGATCTACTGTTTTGTCACCTATTTGATACTGTATGTGAGAGAAAAGGAAAGCCACGACATTATTGACCACAGTTATCTTATCCGTGGCAGCATAAGAACTGCCGTCTGCGCATTTAAGGAGAGATCCCTTAACGTGGAGGTAACTCTGGTGAGGATGAGTGAAAAGGTCCTGATTTTGCACCGTGATTCTTATTTCCGAATTAACCTGGTTCAAGTTCGTCCCGACTATCGGAGAATATTCGTGACAATTATATTCGACTACCGATTCGTCAACGACAAAAGGCTCAGTCACGTTTAGGTAATTTTAGTTAGTTTCCATTCTGAGAGAGGATTAGTCTCTCCACGAATTCGAAGTTAGCGGGACTGAGGAATTGACGCCTTCTCGATCGGTAGGTTTCGTTTCCCTTTACAGGTAATGTGGACTGTGGCGGATCGTAGTGCGGTGGGCCATTGGCAGTTACTTTCAGTTTAATAAATTTGAGCGGCATAAATTTAAGTAATTTTTTTTAGTTTTTTTCTTCAGTTTAATAAATTTGAGCGGCATAAATTTAAGTAGTTGTTTTTAGTTTTTCTTCTTTCGCAAATGTAACCTCATAGTCAAAGTTTTCCCTCGAAGGTTAAGCGGTCTATCGGCTTGATCTGTCAGCCACACGCGCATAGAGTGAATACTATTTTTCGTAACAGGTAGGTAAACCAAATTGTGCGGGGACTGAACAATCTTGTAGGCGGAAGGGACAGTAGGAAAGAACGAATAAAAGGTCGGTTGCGATGATCCATTCACGTAAGAACCCGAAACCAAGTCGCAATGTACCAGTATGCTATTTACATTTATTATGTTGACAGTGTTTGGTCCGATGTATTCCCCAAATCGTAAGTCTTAGCTTCGAAACCAAAAATTTTTCCGATACTGGATGGTTCAGAAAAATCAACCTTATATCTCCTTTCAGTAATAGTTAGTTCACACTTTAGAGTGTTTACGTTTCCATTTAATAGAACGCAGGAAACGTTATTAGTCTCGTCCCAATGCTTGCTCTTTTTGAATTTTCTGTAAATGATGTTTATAATTTCGTCTAATTCATAACAACCTTCTGAGACGACGATTTTAATCCAGGTGTTACTGCCGTCCGTGCTGTAAGTGAAAGAGTTGGTCACGTCCTCTATAACGTTAGGAATGGAGTTGTAAGTTTCCAGATTGATGAGAGCCAATTCGTGAGAGCCTTCCAATATCAACGGGGAAGGAAAACTGGTCACAAAGTCAGTTTTTTCAGAGGAAAGTATGATCGACATATTTTTAGTTTAATACATTAGTTAACATCTAACGAATTCACCGATCAGTTTTTGGTACTCTCCGTCGGACAGCAATGCTTTGCTCCGCATTTCTGAAAATGTGCAGGAATTCTTCGTCCAGAGAATTATTTTCAGCCTCTGTAGAGGCTCTGAGGAGCTTCAGTCTTGCGCACAAGTCATTCGGATCTCTATAGAACTGGTATCCTTTCCCTTCAACCTTGGCAGGTCTGCCCCAAACAGGTTTTATAAAAGTCGTGTACTTGAAACCGGCGCTGGACTTCCAGTCTTCTCGTACTGTCGTCGTTGTTGTGATATATGGCTTTACTCCTCTTCAGAATATCGTGGTAGTTCAGAAGGCTGGCATCTCCGTCTGGTGGTTTAGTAGGATTTTTCAACATAACCAATTGCCACAAATCGTCCGTCCCTTCGTACTTTTTTCCTCCCACGATCAAGTCGTCGTCTTGAAATTGTACCTCCATTGCACCAATCATATAATGTTTAGCCTCCGGGTCGTATCGAATGCCAAAAGTGGGGTCGGTCAGAGTCTCTCGAGTGGCAAACATGCTTAGATACTTGGTAGCTAGTGGACCGAGTCTGACTGCGGAATTGCCGAGTAAAGAGGCCTCTTCCATTTGTCTCCTACGAGCCCTTGGCGTGAGGGCAAGTGACATGTCGGAGGGCGGGTCAGGTAATGCACCCATGGAACTGGAGAGTCGTCTCCTGGCACCCGCGTGAAACTGTATCTCGCCATCGTCACTGTCTATATTCTCGTCTTCAGTATCGACGCGGCCCGTTGCCGCTTCCAAAGCTTTCTGAATATGCTCTAACCGTTTCCCGTGATATTTTTCTTGTTTCTTCTGTCCAGCCTCTAGAGCCAACAGTTCTTTGATTTGTCATTGGCGCTGAGCCAAAGCCTCGCTTCCCTGCAGCATCTGCATTTTAGTGTGGGGTACTATAGGATCAACTACTGGTTTGAATATCTTTTGCAAATGTTCAGATTCTGTCTGCTTTTCCAGTTTAATATTTTGAAATTTTTGTTTCAGACGCTTTTTTAGAGCCTCGTACTGATCGACCTCTTTCTGGGGTTTGCTTCTCTTATTTTTAGTTTTAGTAGACATGACGGTTTACTAATTTATAAAATAATGTTTAAGTCAACAACCGTTAATGTCAACAAAAACCTAGACGTACGTTAATGTCAACAAAAACCTTCGGCAGACACGTCGTTGTTAGTCGTGCATTCTTCTATATCTTCGATCCAAGGGTTTAGTTTTATCGATAAGTAGGAATCCGTACGGAACAGAGTTCCAAACCTCACCGCACATGCGACGAAACTCGTCGAAAATCATTGAAGACATGTTTGAGGTTTGCTTCATCTTGCCTGAAGAGAATTATAATGTTGGATTTATGTCGAATAACTCTCTTGGGTATCCTGCTGTAAGTCTGACATAAATAAAAGATCGAGGCGTCCGCGTGCCTGCCGTAGGCAAAACAGCGTTCGATTCTGTCTTGTTTCTCAATCATGAAATCGTCCAATAAAATTACCGTTTTCCCACATGGCAGTTCTTCTGGTGGTGGGATATCTTCGTTGTTGGAACAAAAGGTAGCTACACCCGGACATATTTCCTCGAAAGCTCTCCTGAGATGGAAATATTTGTTTTGAAATAAAAACTTGGAGTACACGCACAGGCTGTCATAATTCAACCAACCTGGATTGCAAATGAAATTTATAACTAAATTGGTCTTTCCACAACCAGCAGGGCCGCAAATGATGCACCTTACGTCCTCTGGAAAATTCAGTAAATTACCAGTCGATGGTCGCTTATTGACATCGGCTACATCACAATTTAACACTTTCATCTTTCAGCTGCTTTAAGAAAAAAATGGTATTTTGATAAATTCTCTGCAAAACTAGTATCTAAAATACCTTTTCATTCTCATTTTATAAATAAACAGAGATGTACTGCCTCAAATGCAAAAGAGTTACAGCCAGTAAAAATGTTAGGCACGTTGTGACTAAGAATTATCGACAACTGCTGAAGGGCGAGTGTAAAGTGTGCGGCACGAGGAAAGCACAGTTTCAGAAGAGCAGAGGCTATGGATTGTTGAACAGCGCGACAGACAAGTTGCCGGTGGAACTTCACATTCCGGGATACAACTATTGCGGTCCGGGAACAAAACTGAACAAGAAACTGAACAGTGGCGACGGAAACGGTTCACTCTGCGAGGTAACCACAAGTGGATAGACATTATAGATAAAATTGTCAAAGATTACAACAACAGAGTTCATTCTACCATTAAAATGAAACCATCCGAAGTAATAAATGCGATGAACCTGAGATCAGAAACATATTGCTGAAAAAGAGCCCTTCCAAAAAGAAGAAGAATAGTTTCAAAGTCGGGGATTTAGTAAGAGTGACAACGGCAAAATCTGTATTCGACAAGGGATATTTGCAAAGCTTTACCAACGAACTGTTCGAGGTGAGTGAAGTCAGAAAAACTCGACCGACTTGTTACAGGTTGGTCGACCAACTGGGTAGTAAAATCGTAGGCACATTTTACGAGCAACAGTTGCAGAAAACTAACGTGCCGGATCTGTTTTTAGTCGAAGAGATTTTGAAGAATAAAAAAGTGGGAGGGAAAACTCATTACCTCGTCAGGTGGAAAGGCTACGACGAGCGCTTCAACAGTTGGCTTGACGAAAAGCCAGTTGTTCTAGGAAAATAACAAAAATACAAAATTTCTTAAAATTTTGTGTCTATTGATAGGGAAATTTTTATCGACTATACACTTCTGGCTCGTGACTTTGTACATTTAACAAGCAGAGGCAAGGAAATCCTACAGAACGAGCTTATCAAACTCCACATGCCACGGGAAAATTTTTGTGTTTAAATGGGGAAATCCCCAACATTTCCACCGCAAGCTCTTGTAATGCTACTGGTGCTAAGGGAGACCCTTTTTGCATTCTTCTAAACGCGCACAGTATTGTCAAAAATTTTGGAAGCTTTAGGGCCTTGGTGAATCAGGGTTCTTATGATTTTGTTTTTGTGGTAGAGACTTAGCTCTACCAAGGGTTTACTGACGCTATGCTTGCAGATCTCAACACTTATGAGGTACTTAGAAGAGATCGTGGGAGTAGGGGTGGAGGCTTGTTGATTCTCCATCGTATTGGTTTTCCTGTCATACTTGAAAATGTCTCATCGGAATCGGAAGGGTTGGCAATTGGCGTACCTAATCTAAAAGTTACTTTTATCTTATGCTACCTCCCTGACAGTCGTGACGACGAAAACATTCGTAATACCTGTAATTTTATTTCACGGTGAGCTTGGGGCATTCTAATATAATCCTAGGGGACTTCAACCTTTCCACGGTTGATTGGGAACGAAATTCTGCTGAGGATTGCCATCATAGGCTCTTCTTGGACAGGATTGCTCCACTCGGTCTTACCCAGCTCGTAGACAAACCTACGAGAGGCTTAAATATTCTAGATCTTATTTTTACGCAGGAAGATCATGTAGTCTACGACGTGTTGGTTGGTGACCATTTTGATGACCACTGTAGTGTTTCCTTCAGGGTAAATTCTTCTATCAATTGTATAAATTCACAAGGTTTAAACTCTGGCTCCCTCTCCGCAAGAAAAGTAAATTTTATGAAACTTAGGAACTCGATAACTGATGTTAATTGGGAGGAACTTGTCTTCCAAACACACCCAGGTATTGAACAGGCCTGGTCTTGTTTTCATGATGTACTGAAAAACCACATCGAACTGATTAAGGAGAAACCAAAATATTCCTCTAGTGCAACTAAACTTCCAAAACATTATTAAAATTCAACAGCGTAAACTGAAGCTTTGGAAAGTTTATAAAGGAAACCCTCTTAGTGTAAATCAAACTAACTATAACGTCGTACGCAGGCTTTATTCTGACACTGTAGAGTCATGGTTTAAAGCTTTCGAAGAAAAAACAATTCGCTCTGGGAACACAGCTGCACTTTTTAGGTTTTATAAATAGAAAACAAAAACTTCAAGAACACTTCCACCATTTAAATTAGGAAATACATTCCTCACCGACCATCTAAGCAAGGCAGAGACTCTAAGCTCTATTTTGCAGTAAATTCTATTAGGGATGATGGTAACCAATGCACTCCTCTGCCTAAAACTGAAAACCCTCGGGATCAGTGCAACGTGGTTTTTTTTCCGGAGAAAACCGTGTTAAGAGCTTTAGACAATCTTAAACCGAGCGTGTCTTGTGTTCCAGACGGCACGTCAGCGTACCTCCTTAAACAAATTAGCAAACAGATATGTGTTCCAGTATCTAGGTTGTTTACTAGGTCATTTGAACAGGGAAGGCTGCCTTCAATCTGGAGCACTGCACTTGTGGTTCCTGTATTTAAAAAGGATTCTCCTTCGGACCCTACAAATTATCGACTAATTTCCCTTACGTCTGTGATTTGTAGGGTTATGGAGTCAGTTATTCATGATACGATCATGTTATTTCTGGAAAAATTTTCGATTATTGACAGAGATCAGTTTGGTTTTATGCCTGGCAGGTCTGCGTCTCACCAACTATTAATGGTGTTAGATCGCTGGTCTTTTGCTGCTGATGTGGGAGTGCCGAGCGACACGATTTACTTTGATTTCAAGAAGGCATTTGAGTTGGTAATTCATTGTAAACTAATGATGAAGGTTAGCTGTTGTGGTATTGGTGGTCAACTTTGGAGATGGCTGGAGGCATTCCTTCGAAATCGTTCACAGCAGGTGGTTGTCGCAAATGTACGTTTCTCACGAGAAATGATACGTTGCGAGGTCCCTCAGGGGTCTGTGCTCGGTCCCCTATTGTTCATTATTTATATAAACGACCTTAAATTCGCATTTGATAACACCTACAGTTTCAAATTTGCTGACGATATAAAAATCGGGGCAGAAAATACTTGTTCGGGCCAATCTTTGGCCTTGGCGGAAGAAATCTTGCAAGTCAAGACGTGGTCCGAAACTTGGCAAATGTCACTTTCGGTGCATAAATGCCTCTCTTTCCATGTTGGAAACTCGAATGACCGCCACTGCTACTTTCTTGAAAATGCTGTCTTACCATCACTTGATGAAGTAAAGGACCTTAGCATTTGGTTTACATCAGATCTGAAGTCATCCCTTCATTGCCAAAAGATCTGTGCAATGGCATTTAAACGTTTGGCTGTTGTCAACAGATGCTTTATTTCTGGAAATCTGAAAACAAAAATTTGGGCATTCAAAGTCTTCGTTCGTCCCATTTTGGAATATGCATCGCCCGTTTGGTCTCCTTATCTAGCGAAGGACATTGATCTATTGGAGTCGGTCCAGCGTAAATTCACCAAAAGACTGCCAGGCTTACGGGACCTTCACCACACGGAAAGGCTTTCTAGATGTGGATTGGAACTTCTAGAGCTACGTAGGATTAGGTCGGACTTGGTCCTAACATATAAGACTCTACATGGTCTTACGTCGATCAATCTTCCGTTTTTTGATTTTGCACCTTCGGTACACTTCACTAGAGGCCATCCGTGGAAACTTTCAATACAGGAGTCTAAAACTAATTGTAGAAAGCATTTTTTTTCGCTTCGAGTCGTCAGGATTTGGAATGCCCTAAGCTCAGAAATTGTGGAGAGAAACAGTGTACAGAGTTTCCGCGAGTCACTCTGCGGAGAACTCCTGCATTCGTTCCTGGTCAGACCGAATTAAATACGAGTTTTTAGATTAGGCCCGGAGTAAGCGGCTCACCACCCTTCCGGCTCCTGACCACATTATGTGGCGAATTTTATTTTATTATTATTATAATACCAAATTTTTCCTCTTTTTAATTATATTATTAAACTGAGACCAGGACGTTGAAATTATTACTGTTCATGTTATTTATATTATTAAACAGAATCATTCAGTTGGAGCGATGGAAAAAACAAACTTTACCTGCGTTTACTGCACTCAAATGTATCCTACCCGAGAAAGATTGATACAACACCTCGTAGAGACACACAGGAATAGTTACCCACCCGAGTGCGATTGCTTCGAGAGGGAGTCGGGGTGTACAGACGATCCCATCCTCTGTGAACAAGGACTCGAACACAGAATGTACAAAATAGCTGTGCAAGTTGTAGACCCGTTGTACCTTTTAATGTTGATGCGAAGAGGTATAGAAGCTCTACTGTACGAATGTCTCCGGCAATTGGTGACTTGCAGAGCTCAAATTGGTTTAGGAGTGAGTTTCGTTCAAAATGGCCAAGAAATAGCAACTGAATTTCAGTCCCGCTACTCCCCAATCTATAATCCATTAGATATTCCCAAGTTACTGGACGCAGCTTATGATAAAATCCAACGGTCCATCGACGAATTCGCCGAAAGAGGGAGTGGCTGGGTGATAAATCGCTCCTACGAACTCACAATCCGAGTAGCAAAAATCGACCCGCTCAGACCGGGCTCTTACATTCCTCTGTCAGCAAAATTAAAAAAAAAAAGAAGTGAAAGTGTGTAGTCAATGTTCAAAATTTCACAGACCAGAAGTGCTTCTTGTATTCAATTCTGGCTGCCAAACACAAATTAAGAATGGTGAATCCGAAAGAATACGAAGTATATGTGAGAACGGTAGATTGTTCGATGCTGGACTTTCCAACGCGGCTGGATCACATTGACGCATTCGAGATGGCCAACACAGATTTTTCGATCAATGTGATTGCTTATACCAAAGAGAACGGTTTGCATCCTCTTCGTGTGAGCACGAATTTTAAAGGCCAACCCGTAGATCTTCTTTTAACTGCCGACGAGTCGACAAATTTTCACTACTGCGCCATCATGGATTGTGACCAATTTCTCCAACACCAGGGATCGGGAAGCAACCCGAAATATTACTGTCGAAATTGTTTCGCCGCTTATGGAAAGGCATCGCTGAGAGACAAACACAAACTGGACTGTACAAGAACCAATCCGTCACCTCAAGCGCTCAAATTCTTAAAACCGGGCGAAAACATTTTGAAGTTTGAAGCTTTCAATAGAAAAAATATTCACCCCAAAATCATATACGCCGATTTCGAGTGCCTTCTGAAACCCGTTCCTTCCTCTAACAGCTCCGGGAAGAAAATCAACCTCCATCAACCTTGCAGCTTCGGCTACGTCGCGGTGGGGCCTGGAAACTTTAAAGGAACTGCTTATTACCTGGGAGAGGATGCCGTTGAACAATTCCTCGATCAGTTGGTGATTGAAGCGCGCGAGTACGACGCAACATTAAAAAGAGTCCAACCACTATGCCTCACTCCGGTCCAAGAGGCTGATTTTAACCACGCTGTAGACTGCATCTACTGCAAAAAGCCATTCGGTTCAAAAGACGACAAAGTCCAGGATCACTGTCACGTTACCGGCCAGTACAGAGGAGCTTCTCACTCGAGTTGTAATCTGAATGCCCGAGAGCGCACCACGATCCCCGTGGTATTTCACTGCCTCGAAGCTTACGATATGCATCTACTGGTAAGAGCGGTACACAAGTTTCCGGAAAAAGTAGAAGTCCTCGCGAAAAATACGGAAAGGTTCATGAGCATGACCATCACCGTTGAAACGGGATTGGATGAAAAGAAAAAAAAGAAAAGGTACATTCGGCTTAAGTTCGTAGACAGCTATAATTTTCTCTCCTCATCGCTAAAAACTCTGGCGGAGAGACATAAACGTGATTACGAGTTTAGGACGGTGAAGCGGTTCTTGAAAGCTGGTGGGAAGGACAAATGGTTCCTTCCCGACGTCCAGGAAGAGACTGCCGTGGATCTGTTAACCCGTAAGGGTTACTACCCATACGAACATGTTTCCAACATGAGTGTGTTCGAAGAGCAGTCTTTACCACCGAAAGAAGACTTTTATTCCAAACTCAAAGAAGAGGCCTAACTGATGAACAATATGATCACGCCAAAAAGATTTGGAGTATCCTGAAAATCAAAAAGTTTTCCTCGTACCACGAAATGTATCAGCTAACCAACTGTCTGCTTTTGGCAGACATTTTCAAAGAATTCCGCAGAATCTGCTTGCGAGACCACGACATAGATCCGTGCTATTACATCTCCACTCCACGGTTTAGCTGGGCGGCAGCTTTAAAGATGACCAAGGCCGAACTGGAACTATTTACTAATGCTAGCAAACATAACTTCATCTTGTCGGGAATATGGGGTGGAGTTAGCTTCATTAGTCGAAGGTTCGCGAAGGCCAACAACCCGTACATTCCCGAAACGTACGATTCAACAAAACCTAACAAGTACATCATCGATTGGGACCTCAATAGCGCTTACGGCTGGGCCATGAGCCAGCTGCTGCCTTACAACGGCTTTAGGTATTTGACTAAAGATGAGATTCGAGCTTTCGACGTGACTAAGATAGCAGACATGTCGTCGGTAGGATACATTCTGGAAGTAGATCTGGACTACCCGAAAAAAAAAAAAAAAAAAAAAAAAAAAAAAAAAATTGCTCCTGAAAAATTTGAAATAAAAGAAAAATTAGTTTCAGACTATTCGAAATCTTTGTTGCGAGGAAAACCAGTGAAACCTGTCGTGAAGCTAGTGGCCAACCTACTGAGAAAGACGCGTTACGTAATTTACTACCGTAACCTAAAATTCTACCTCGAACACGGCTTGGTCCTTTGTCACATCAGGAGGGTGCTGAGTTTCAATCAGAAGCCCTGGTTAAAACAATATACAGATTTTCATACGGCAAAACAAACGGAATCGAAGACGGTGTCTGAAGGGGAATTTCACAAATTGTGCCCTAATTCGGTGTTAAAAGACTGAAAGTCAAACTATGCACCGACAGCAAGCGAACCATCAAATATTCCACCCAACCCAACGCCGATTCGTTTCGGATATTGCACGATAACCTGGTTCAGATCAACTCGAAAGTACGCAAGGTGACGTGCGATCTTCCCACCTACTCGGGGTTCGCCATACTAGAGTTGTCTAAACTCCTTCTCTACGAATTTCACTACCGATACATACGTTCCCAATATGGAAATCGAGCAAGACTGCTGTTCACAGACACGGACTCGCTGTGCTATTGCATCGAAACCGAGGATGTGTACGCAGACATGGCTAAAAACATGAGTAGATTCGACACTAGCAACTACGATCCTCAACACCAACTGTTCTGCAACGTCAACAAGCAAGTGTTGGGAAAGATGAAAGATGCCATGAAGGGAGTACCGATAAAAGAGTTTGTGGGGTTGAGTAGCAAGATGTATTCGCTCGTGACCTCCCAAGCGATACGAAAAAAGCGAAGGGAATTTCCAAGAGATTCGTGGAGAAACACTTAAGCCACGAAGATTATAGGGCGACTCTCCATTCTAATCAGGAACAAAGAGGGAGTTGGTACAATATCGCCATGACAGCCATCAACAGCTGGCCACGACCATGGTGAATAAATCCGTACTGTCGGCCTACGACGACAAGAGATTCCTCATAAACGAAGTAGAAACTTTTGCAATCGGACATCGTGGCATCAAATATATTTCTTTCCATGAGGATGATGACTACGAAGGGGTTGTGCTCATGAATGATTTGCTCATCCGGAAAAAACGCCCCCGACAAAACGCCCCCGGAAAAAACGCCCCCAACAAAACGCCCCCAGGAAAAAACGCCCCCAGGAAAAAACGCCCCCAGGAAAAACGCCCCTAGGAAAAATCGCCCCTAGGAAGAAACGACCCCAAATAGGGGAAAATGCCCCAATGGTGGTCATCGTAGCTAAGCCTCAGATTTAAAACAGCTCATCTATACGAACATTAGTTTGCTTCAGATAAAATAAATTTCTTGGGGCATTAAGTTAAAAAGTTTCTTTGGGTATTTACCCTACGTTTACAATTCATTTACTCTTTTACTTAAACTTAACTTCTTTCGCCATCAAAAACATCCAGGGGATTCACAATTGAGCTGATTCATCTGTACGAGCATTAGTTTGCTTCAAATGACTTACAGCTCCAATAAGTTTATTTAAATAATATCCTTGCGTATTTACCAAATACTCCCCGTTTACAATCCACGCTCTTACCTACTTTTTTCCTTAAACTAGCCTTCTTTCTCCTTCAAAAAGTTTATGGATCCAGAACACCGTCTCCAATTCTTGAGATCTCCATCTCCGCGGAATCACCCACAATAATATTTTAATCTCACTAAGTCGTATCAGTTTTTAAACAAAACAGTTTATCGTTTAAGGAAATCAAATACAAACGGAGCTAATGTCATAAAGGTGCAAATTCCTAGAGGAACCCCCTACTGGGGACATGAAAATGCTCACAATGGTAATGTCCCTGTCTAAGTTGTATAGGTTTTTAAGAAAAATGGTAAATCTTTAGTAAATCAAATGCAAACGTACTCGGGGCGTGTAATTGCTCACAATTTCAAACTTAAAAAAATAAATTTCTTGGATCCTTTACGTCATCTGAAGCAAACTAATGCTTGTATAGATGAACCAGCTTAATTTTGAACCTTACTGCTTAAGGAAGTGTAGTTCAGAAATGGGGTGAACCTGGAGATGCGAACCAAAAATCATTTACTCAAGGGCATTATTTTTTGGGGGCTTTTTTT
>JAHWFP010014974.1:0-10486 GCA_023313725.1 Lithobius niger | reverse complement strand
TAAATATGGGTGCAAACGAAAGTATCTTAAAATTAATATGAAACGTACCCTAGCTAAAATGAAAAAAAAACACCAGCAAAAAGCTTCAGCTCAACTGTAGCCGAATGAATATTGCCCCGAGATTTATAAGAACCATTAGCAAACATTGCAAAGCCATTGTAATGAGAGGAAATACAAATTTAAAATAAATTTTTCTTCGCTCCCCTACAATAGGCCCAAAGCCTGTTTCCTAGTAATTATAAAACCTGAAAATGTTTTTAAAAAAAACACATCTGATACCTATTTATCGTAATTATTTATTATGTTAAATGGCACATACAGTCTGCGGACTCGGGCCTTCAGATGTAAACCATTATGAATAAATTATTATTATTATATTATTATTTATTATTATTATTATTATTATTATTATTATTATTATTAAAGCTACGGCATCGACTTATACAACGATTTTCAAGAATTTAAGTGGAACTCACTTCGCATTGAAAAACAGAATAGCTTGAACTGTATTCATATAAATATACGTAGTTGTAAGCTTAATTGGAATTTATTTCTCGTTGAGTTAAAAAAATCTGGTATTGAATGGGACATTATAACTTTAACTGAAACAGATCTAAAGGATCGCGAAATGACTCTTTACTCCTTGGAAAATTCTGATAACATGTATATATGCAGATCGGAAGCGAAAGGAGGCGGAATTTTAATCTTTAAGAAAAAATAGATTCACTGACGTCAACATGGAAGCATACACAATGGATGTTAATGAAGCTATCGAAGTGAAATTTAAAGCTGATCTCGACGATTTTAACTTAGTAGTTGTGTACCGAAAAACAAGGTCAAGTAGAACCTTTTTTATCAAATCAATAAAGGACTTTATAATTAAAAAAGAATTATTGCAGAACACAAATATTATTATTATGGGTGATCTGAATTTTGCTAAGCTACATACACGTTTGACTTTGATAGACTGGGAGTTCCACCTTGGAAACGCAAATTGTGTCGATGAGGCTTGGAACTTGTTCATTGACATTATCAGAAGGGTGGTAATTTTTTGTCGTTCTACTTGCCAGAATCAGGGGCTACCGGGTAAATTTACGCTAAAGGACATGACAAAGTTAGCCCAGAAGAAGGTAAAACTGGCACCGCTGCAAATCAGATCGTTTAACCGGAAATCTATTGGTATACAATGAATGCCGGAAGGATTACTCCACAAACGTAAAACATTGGTAGGAATCCCATGGAGAAAAAATACTCAGGGAAATTTAATTGCCCTTTTCCGTTTTTTTCTTCAAAAGACTGGTGTCTCACGTTCTATTCCACCTTTAAAGATTAATGATGGATACGTCTCGGACACTGTTGCAAAGGCAGAGCTATATTAAAGTTCCTTTTTTTCACACAATGTCGATGATGACACCGTTCCTGCGGCTACTGCAGCACATACATCTGAAAATGGGACATATACGAACGTAATTTTTACTCCATATTTTGTCCTTTTTGTTTTGCGAAGTGTTAAGCCAAGTCATGCTGTGGGTCCTGAAGAGTCTTCTGCATATTTTTACAAACAAATTTACGAACAAATTAACGTACCATTGGCAAAACATTTTTCTATGTCAATGACTACAGGGAAATTACCACGCATCTGGGCCACTGCAAACATTGTGCCAATTTTTAAGAAGGGAAATGCTGCAGATCCAAAAAACTATAGGCCAATAGCACTTACGGTTGTACCTTGTAAGGTAATGGAAAATATAATACGAAAAACGATGATGCAGTATGTGGCAAATTTCAATATAATAATGAATAACCAGTTCGGTTTTCTGCCCGGTCGCTCTTCTGTAGACTAACTATTGATGGCACTAGATAAGTGGACCTACGCTTTTGACCAAGGTATTTCTTCGGACGTAGTTTTGTTTGATTTCCGAAAAAGCTTTTGAATCAGTGGTCCATAAAAAATTGCTTTAGAAACTAATACTACGGCTTTGGAGGCCAACTTTTAAATTGGATCGAATCATTCATTACTGGTAGGACTCAGCAAGTAGTAATATGCAGATCCAAATCATCAGTACAGACGTTATCAGCGGTGTACCGCAGGGTTCTGTACTTGGACCGTTACTGTTTATTATTTTTTTAATGATTTTAGAGTGTAATCCAGCAAATGCAACTCAAGAAAAGTTTGCAGATGTCTTAAAACTTCATGCAGCAATAATACCAACCCAGGAAAATTTGCGACTGCAGGCTGAAATTGAATATGTCTTTGATTGGGCGTGTAATTGACAGTTGCCAATCTCGTATGCCAAGTGTAAGCGTTTTCAGTTTGGGAGTCAAAATCCCACTTTTGTGTATACCATAAATACTGAAAAACTGCCAAATACTGACATTGTGAAAGATTTAGGCTTTTGGTTTAGCCATGACTTGAAGTCATCAGTACATTGTAGCCTTGTGGTGCTGGCTGCAAACTGCAGATCAGCTATAGTCCGACGTTGCTTTAGTTCGGGAAATATCCACACCAGGTGGCATTCAAGGTGTACATTCGTCCATTTTTTGAGTACGCAAGCCCGGTTTGGTCCCCATACCTCCTTAAAGATATCGACCATCTTGAGTCGGTTCAGCGACGTTTTACAATATATTTGCCAGGTATGCGCAGTTTACTATACTGTGTGCGTCTTAAACAATTGGATTACGTTAAAATTCAGTATTCTCCATTGCAAACTATCAGTTGACCTACCATTCTTTAAACTTAGTCTCGTGACCTGGACAAGGGGTCACAGTCATAAACTGGTGATACAAAAAGTAAGACTTGATTGTAGGAAAAATTTCATTGCCTTATGGGTGGTGCCAGTATGGGATTCACTATGTGAAGAAGCAGTAACAACCTCCTCCGTTGACTGCTTCAAAAAATTTTTTTTATTTAATCGATTTGTTAAAGTTATTAAAGCGACACGATTACTGCACAGTAAACTAAATATTTCTTGAATTTACTCCATATCACACCTGCATCAAATTTTTTTTTGTTGCAATTTTAAAGTTTTAAAGTTTTCTTTGTTACAAATTTTTTCTTCAGTGTACTGGTATATAACAATTGGCCTCCCAATTTTCTACTTTTCTCCCTTGCCTGGCGATGCTATCGGGGACCTTTGAGTCCCTGGCAGGTCTAACCTTGGTGGCAAGGCAGGCGAGACCCGAAAACCTATCCTTCCCATCCACCCTTTTCCTGGCCATGCTTCTGAATGCAAAATTTTTATCTTAATGTTTCATTCACCCCATTTATTTTGGAAATTTGATTGTCATTTTTTGTTTACTGGCAGTCAGCGATCCTATGCGACCTTACCAGACCACTTGCTCCAGAAACAAACTATTATTACTATTATTATAAAAAAAAGAAACTGATCACTGTTGCATATTTAATTGATCATAACTTGTTAACCTCAATATTTGTAAAAATACCAGAAGTACTTCATTAACGTTTGTAAATGAAATTTCTTACTTCTAGATCCATTTGTGAACAAACAGCTTTGTTGTTCAATCAGGTAGTTTTGGTCAAATAGAAATTTATTAATCAATGGAATGAACTCTTAATTTTACTACGTTTAATTTCCAATATACTCATTTTCTGTCTTAGATTTATACATTCTGCTTTAAACAACGTCTTAACCAGTTCTGTTTTTATAATTATTATTTTTTTTTTATCTACACACACGCTAATGTGTCGCGTCAAGTTAGACAACAAAAATCACAACAAACATCACATCTATTCAATTGTCGCTACAATTGTAAACCATTGTAGTGCGACATCATAGCGTCAAGTGTCTTAGATCCTGAAGCAGAGTTGGACACATGTCAGGTACTTGGGGAATAATAATATAGCGGTACAAAAGCTTAAATTGTGTTGAAATCGACAGCAATGATCAAACCTGCCAAAGATTAACTTGTGTAGGAATGCCAGCTAAGCTGCTTTCAATACAAAATCTAATCCTCAATAACGTTGACAATGTGTTACCACTAGCTAGCTAGCTAGCTAACTAGTCCGATCATCCCCATGTTAAATACCAATACCGAGAAAACGGGAAGGCTACCAGCTATGAAATTGGACGAATGGGTGCAGTGCAATACGACCTGCGTACCTTTTTATGGTTGAAGCCTGGGGGCGTAACGGGGATGGGGTGGGAAGGCGCGTAAGAACGAAAATATTGTTATAACCATTGTTTGTATTGTCGGCATCGTCTCTCATTGGACGGCCAAAGTTCGGACCGTGAGAACGTGTATACTGACGTGCGTGCCTAGACACACACTAGTGTATCACGATAAATCTAAACAACGTTGCAAAGAAAAATAAACCAACTGTAAAAGCAAAGCAAAATAAACAAACCCTAAAACTGGTAAAGAGGCCACCAAGTTGAGAGTGGTTCGGCCCTTCAAAAGAGTGATATCAAGATACCAAATCTAACTAAATAAAACAAATTACAACAAAATTAAAACCAAACCAAAAACCTATAAAGAGGTAACCAAGTTGAGAATGGTTCGGCCTATAGGCAAAAGGTAGTAGCAAATTGTTGAAAACCAATTTCGTGTTGACGTGGCACTTTATTACACATCTGCACGGTAGTGGAGTTTAGTTAAAAAAAACTACAATTAAAAAAAGGAGTGATATCATACCAAAAACCAAAACTGGTAACAGGGGCCGCCAAATTCCGAATGGTTTGGCCTTTCAAATGAGGGATATCAACACACCAAAACATTCGCCAACTTAATCGCACCGAATAACACTTTGGACGTTAAATGAAAACTTAACCATTGCTACCGAAAGTAGCAATCTTCTAGTTTTCATTCAACCTTCGAACTATTAGTCGGTGCGATTAACTTGGCGAATGTTTTGGTGTATTGATATCACTCCTTTGAAGGGCCGAACCATTCGGAACTAGGCGGCCCCTTTTACCAGTTTTGGTTTTTGATGTGATATATACTATTATGTAAGAAAGTGCAGAATTAGCAGTGCTTCTATTCATTACATGCTCGGCATAGGAAAAATTCCAACAACATCAAATCAGAGTTTGAAAATTACAAAGACTCTTCAGTAATAACATCTTGACTTTTGGTCTGCAGAAAAGAGAACCATAAATAAAAGTAAAGCACAGTACAGCGATGATGGACACTCACGACAAAACTACGTCCACCATGACCCAAACCTCTGATTCAATCCATCTAACAAAACCAATGTAGTACAAAGAGGTATAAAGAGGTATAAAGAGCATACATGATAAGAAATTTATAGAACCATAATCAACTTCCACAACAACAATGGCGTGTCTCAAAAGTAGTTTTCAATTGTTGCTTAACACCAAAACATAAAAGTAAACCACACGCAAACTTAGTTCTCAGATCAAGATGCGTGAAGTTAAACATCAGGTGACAAAACACTCAAAACCAGATAATAAGGAACAACTACGACAAAAATATCTATGAAGTTCTGTAAAGAAAACCTATACTTTATTCAAATCATTCGTAGTGCAGATACAAAAAAAAAATCTAGCGCCTGTCAGTTATTATTCAAGGCTTGAAAAGTCAAGGTAGCTTGTCTTTAGCGAAAGAAGTAGTAATTTAATTAGGTGGTAAATGCTAAAGAAATGGTTCCCAGGAGTAGCACTAAATAACATTGACACGGGAGCACTTTTATTTTAAATGATTTTCAGAATGTGCAAGGTGGATTTTTCTATTACCAAACCGAAAAATAACTACAGTTACCTACATTTTGTTGTGGAGTACAATATCTATGTTTTAATGGCAGTCCAGCCAAATTCAGAGTGTAAATGTTGCACATTGTATAAAAGTCTTTCTTAAGATACAAGTTTTAAGTTGTGACATGCCACTGAAGGGCATTTAGATTCGTTTTGAGGCGACCATATGAATGGAACTTAGGTTGATATAATCATTAGCTCTCGGAGTGTTTGGTGAAAGTGTTGACGCGTAATGAGAAATTCTTATTAGACTACAGCTTAAACAACGTTTCATGGACTAATAAAATAAACCATATGTACAATTCTCAGAACCACTTAATTAACTTTTAGCTGCCTGATAAAAATGAACTATATAAAAATATAATTCAATTAGTAAAGACTGAAAATAAACTGGTGAAAGGTCAGTCTGCAGATAAAGCCAAGTGCCAATATATAGGAATAATCGCAGCAGCAATCACTGCACACAAGTTTGGAGTATGGCTTGTATCACCGCTTGGTGTGGTTGTGTCAATAATGGGTGTGGTGGTGACATGTGGTTCTTCTTCAGTAGACACTAAGAAAAAAAGTAATCATCTTTATGTAAGTCACTTAATACATCAAATAAAGTAATGCAAGTCTTATTCTAACAAGTCTTATTTAATATTTAACACTATCATAAATATAAAGAAAACAATGAACTATTTTGGTAATTCATCATGATCTTTGCTCAGATGATTGAACTTTCACTTTACTTGAAAAGGTACACGGCTAAAAATGATGATTTTAAATTGAAATAAGCAAAGGCACAGGTGAAGTTAGAGTGCTGTTATGCTTGAACAATAACTTAATTGGTAAAGCAACAGATGCAACAGATGCATTTTCTCAATTGTAGATTTGCTTAATTCAATTAAAAATCGTCAATTTTAAGCCGTGTTACTTTTATCAAGTAAAGTGAAACTGCAATCATGTAACCTATTTTTAACGGCACACTTGACGTTTTTTGTTTTTAATATTATACAGTTCCTCTACCTACCCTCTGCCATTCATTAAAGCAACCTCGATAAAATATTAAGTAAACTGACTGTCCAGTTACTTTTAAATATTTACCTGTTACTGGTGCAGATTTTACAAAGTAATCGTTATAGTCATTTCTGGCTCCACAAACATACTGCTCTTCTGTAGACCATTCTTCAGCTAATTTGAATGTGTAGTTAGAAAATGTAGCATTGACTAGTTCAACACGAGTGCCATCTGGTCTGTGAATGAACCACTGGTATTTTGGATGAGGGTTGCCATCAGCCTGACAAGTTAGTTCCACATTTTCTCCAGGTTTAAACTTCTTAGTGGCTGGAACTTTGATAGAAACGTGTCGTGTTCTGACTGAAAAATGAAAGAAAAAATAAAATCATTCTGTCTTTTTTAATTATTGGAATTATTTAATTATTCAGTATAATTTACCACAATAGTTACATGTTGACAACAATTAACTACATGTTTATAATTTTTATACTTAAATATCCATTAGTAATTCTTCTAATTTATATCTGATGTTTCTGTCCCAATAGACTAATACATATTCCTACATTCGTTATAAATAAAAACCAACCTAGGATTAAAAGATCACAAGTATTTCTTCTTTAATTTTTGATTGGTAAAACTAAAGTCCGAAAATAGCATTCAGTCTCAAGCTCTGGTCAGATCCTGTATCTGACTTTAAAACATGTACTGGAAAAATTATACACGATCAAATTGATAATACTGTAAGTGTACAATATAGGCTAAACATTACGGTGTAAGATACCATCCGTCTTCTAAGCATTAAAATACAGTGAAAACGTGAATAAAAAGGAAATAGCATTATAGCAAGTAAGTATTTTTCTAAAATCTCGTTTAGCTGACTAAAATTGATTAGTGTTTAGGGTTTAAATGATTACAGAGAACTGAAATTTGTTCTAAACAAAATGATTAAGGTATGGAAGGAATTCGTTATGAGCCACACCTTTACACGAAAATTAAAAATTGAATGCTCCATGAAGGGAAGCAGGAAAACTGTTAAAATTGAACTCCAATTGTCTTTATTACTGTCTGTAAATGAACTTGTTTGTAGAGGATTAGATGCTTTGTTCCAGAAACCGTCACTGCATCTAAAATGTGAAATTTTATATACTTTCAAAATACTTTGCCGAATTAAAACCATCAAAGTTTCCCCGATCCATACGGGTTTTTTTGAAAAATTACGAGAGGCCTACAAAAATATTGCGGTCACCTAGGAAAATACATTGTTACCATTGCGTAACGCTATTTCTAACCAAACCATTTCTTAACATTGAACGGTATTTCTGACCCAACCAAAAGAAACTACGCTAAATTAAATTCTAGCAAATTTATTCCGTTACCATGCTTTATTAATCATTTGTTTAATTAATAGTACTAAAGTACATAAATACAGATTTGATATTTTGAAAGCACTGATTAGTTTTAACAGGAAAACACTTTCCCCTATGGCTTACCATGTGAATTCCGTGACATATCCAGTTATTTTCTGAGTTCACGTGCAGGTGACACCAGCAGAAAATTACCTTTGATCAAATAATTTAACAAATATTTCTAAGTGTAACACCTCCCTCGCAGCTTTGTTTTAGTACTAGTGTATTCGTTTGCTGGTTTTAGCTGTTCACAAATCTGTGGGACATTCCTATGGAACAATCCTATGAAACATTGCGTCAGTGGCACCCAATGGCTATGAAGATAGAGTACCCCCAAAGAAAAAAATCACCCAGAAAAAATTTACAGTGTTGATGTGTACATCGTGTTATTTATTGCCGAGGCTTCTAGTTGGGGGGGGGGGAGGTGCTGGGGGAGAGGGATAGGGGCAGCAGCCGGAGAAAATTTAAATTTTGTGCCCTTAAAGGAAGTAATATTCTGTATTTAACGGATAAACGTCTGACCCTCCCCCCAAAAACACAGTGTGGAATGCTCATGACTTCTCCCACCTTCCCCTGTGCACTACCGCATTTTGGCTGCTGTCTGTTCTTCTCGTGAAGGGGATATATTTTTTTTTATTGTGATTAAAATGATAGTTTTGAACACGTTCTCTGGTTATGATTGCATGTTTGAACAACAGACGCTTGTCACACTCCAGTTATCATTAATTACTTGCTTGTGTTTACTACGACGCTCCCCTCTTTTTGGTATGGGCGTAAAACGTTATGGTTTTTTAATGAAAATGTAAAGTTACCCAAAGCTTAACGCAATCACTCTCGGTATTCCAGAACATTCGGTTTATCGATGAGCACGTGAGTGTGTTGATTTTGCCCCACGTGTTCAACCATACCACAAGTGAACAACCAGTGAGTTTCATGAAAACAAATGTAGCGGGTCAAGTATACGACTATAACACTTTTAATTCCAGTCATTTCATGCTAATAGCAAATGTCTGTATAAATCTGCAACTATTCTACATTTTCTTGATCAAATTACTAAAATATTCGAAAGAATTAAAAAAGGCATGGAAGCAAGCTAATAATGAGCGAAAATGAGTGTGAATCAGCGTCTAATTTCCATGAACTTCTCGAAAGAGGCAGCCTCAAATCATCACCACAATTCTGGCATGTAAACGGTGTTACTTTATATAAGTTAAAGTCAATTTGTATGCAAAGGCTGTGATATTGCTTTATTAGCATAGTGACTAATCCTCTGTAACTGTTTCGAAAAAAAAACCGTCTGTCTTCCATTACCTGATTGCAGAAGATTTACTAACAAGCTGTATCGGCTGCATACGGCATTGATGATGACAATTCTCTTAGTCCCCGAATACTTTCGGTATTAATACTGCATGTATACTGGTTGGTAAAAACTTCAATGCAATGTTTTAAAGGAAATTGGGCTGAAAGGGCCATAAATGAAGAAAAGCTAAATTTTGGTACTGTATGACAGCAAATTATGTTTACTAACTGGTAACACGTCTAAGGACGGCAATCTGACAAACCCATAAAGGTAACCTGTCTAATGACGGCAATCTGTCAAGCCCATAAAGGTAACCTGTCTAAGGATGGCAATAAACCCAAAAAGTTAACCTGTCTAAAGATGGGAATCTGACAATCCCATAAAGGTAACATTTCTAAGGACAGCAATGTGACAAACCCATAAAGGTAAACTGTCTAAGGAAGGCAATAAAACCGTAAAGGTAACCTGTCTGAGGGTGGCAATCTGACAGACCCATAAAGGTAACCTGTCTAAGGACGGCAATCTGACAAACCCATAAAGGTAACCAGTCTAAGGACGGCAATCTGACAAACCCATAAAGGTAACCTGTCTAAGGACGGCAATCTGACAAACCCATAAAGGTAACCTGTCTAAGGACGGCAATATGACAAACCGATAAAGGTAACCTGTCTAAGGACGGCAATCTGATAAACCCATAAAGATAACCTGTCTAAGGATGGCAATCTGACAAACCCATAAAGGTAACCTGTCTGAGGACGGCAATCTGATAAACCCATACAGATAACCTGTCTAAGGATGGTAATCCGAGAAACCCATAAAGGTAACCTGTCTAAGGACGGCAATCTGAGAAACCCATAAAGATAACCTGTCTAAGGACGTCATGCACCCTTTGCACACTCGTCGGTAGCTTACATTACCTGATTGCAGAAGAGTTACTACTCACAAACATTATCTCATATGGCATTGCTGCCGATGATGCTCATAGTCTTCAAATGCTTACGCTATTAATAATGCATATTTACTGGTTGTAAAAGTTCAATGCAATGTTT
>JAHWFP010014948.1:0-23277 GCA_023313725.1 Lithobius niger | reverse complement strand
TCCAATAGCTATTTATTTTTAGAAATTGATGTTTACATCTTTTTTTTAAGATTTACAACGTTTTAAGATTAACAGCAGCCTTTTGTTAATAATGATCCAAACACCTCTTGCGTAGCGGCCATATTGGATTTGCTGACAGCAGAAAGAGTTATAGATTGTGGGATTGGATCGCGATCAGATGAGAACAACAGGCTAGGTGGTACCATGTTTCTACTGTTTTTTTAAATTTTTGTTTTCATTCGAAATTGCTATTTTGCTAGTTTTATAGGGCGTCACAATACTTTTGTAAATAAAATTAATAAATAAATTGTGGGATTGGCCTTTCGAGAATCTCATTCAGACGAGAACAGGAAGTTAGCTGCCGCCATGCTGCGGTTATTACAAGGCGCCGGAAAGAGTACAGAGAGCGATGGTTTAAAATGTACTGGTTCCAGTACAGTTGCGACCCCTGTAGGTGACGGACGGTATCAGACAACCAATGTTATAAATATTCGTCTCCCAATGTTATAAATATTCGTCTCCATTTTAAGTACCAACTAACTTTATTGCCGGTACAGATATACTAAAACCATATATTTTCTTGTTGCCAAACTATATATTTATTTCTCGCCACGCAGACTACTCTAAGAATAAGAATTGAATTTGAATTTTATTATCAGAGCCTTGGCCCTTAGCCTGACGCCCTGTTACAAAAACTATAACTAAAACTAAATGAACGAACGGCACTTTCACAGTTTGCACACAATGTTAACAAGCTTCCACACGACTCAAACAATTTTGCAGAACCTCAGAATAAGAATAAGACGCCAATAACAATGTAGAAGCCGAACAACAGCCACAAAAGATGAAAAGAATGCCTTCCAAATAAGTAAACAATATCCTTAATAATGCTGGTTTAAAATAGCCAGGCTGGATATCAGAGCTAAGTCGAATAGTTTCAAAGTTGGTAGAGTAACAATCACTGCATGCGTTATAGTTGTTGCGTGCTTGGTATCAAGACGGAGAAACTGGCAATTCAGCCACGCTGTGAATAAGAGTAGTATCCTCCGTAAATACGCGATTTACTTTCCGAACAAGACCAACCGCCGTGGATGCCCGGGGTGGGAGAGGGGGGGGGGGGGGCAAGGCGTATATCGATTGCGCATGCGCCGATGATCTGCGCGGGTACAGCTAGTACATACTATTACGACGCCATTGATTCTTCCATCCGTAATTATACTAACTCCTTTCTAACTAAAGTTGTTACCCTAACGATTTTTTCACATAATTGTAGGTTGATGGTAATATATGGGTAGGGGGGTTAGATAGAACATTGCTATAAACGAGTTTGGGGGGGGGGGGAAGCGTATAGCGATTGATGGTGTTGCGCATTTTGTATCGATGGTGGTGATAAAGCTCTGTCTGCTTTAATGCCTGTTCAAATAGTCCAATGTTAGCCCTTTTCCATTGCCAACTTGTCTTTAATAATTACTTGGAAACTCTATCATTGTAATAATCCACTTGGACGTTGGCCTCTTCCTCAAACTTCCCATTATATGTAAATGACAGCATCACATGCAAAATACATTGATCCAATTGATTTTCTGTTGATTCAAGTGATGTTGTTACGCGCCCATCTCCCATTCCCTATTACTGTAAATTAACGCTGATATACAGCCTCCGTAAGGGCGAAGTCTAGGAGAAAAGGTGGTGTGCGTTGGCCAGTTTGCGTATTGGTCACAACAACCTTACACAGCTGCATACTTTTGAGGGTTGATATCCCTCCTCATTGTTCTTGGTGTCACTGGCCACGTACGGTTCGTCGTGGGTTTGTAGTGTCACCATTTTGATGGTGTTGTCCATTGCCGTTTTCATCTTCGCTGAAACTTAGCGTGTCAAATGGCCGATGAGTCTGTCTTCCTGTCCTGTGTTTTTAAACATTTGCAAGATCTAGATTTGGGGTTAGATTAACGGCTCTTTAATGTGTGTGTGTGTGTGGCGCAGTGGCAACACGGACCACTTCACTGTGACTGAGATTGGCGCCATTGACCTAGCTGTCGATACGCCAAAAAGCCTCAATTCCCCCATCTCTCGTTAGGACGTTAGGACGTTTTTTTTAATCCATGTGGATGATAAAAGAAAAATAAGAACACTCGCGGTGAAAATTATCCCTTTCCTAGTAATTGTCCCGTTGTCGCTCAACGTTAGGTGTGCTGGGAAAAACGTAAAGGGAAAAAAAATTCTCCGACTAGACATATCTAGACACACGCTAGTGTGTCGCGTCAAGTTAGGCAACAATCATCACAACAAACATCACATCAATTCAATTGTCGAGGTTGTAAACCATTGTAGCGCGGCGCCATAGCGTCCGTGTCTTATATCTTGAAGCATAGTTGGGCACATTTCAGGTGCTTGGGAAAAAATAAAAATGCGGTACAAAAGCTTAAATTGTATTGAAATCAAGAGCAATGACCCACCTGACAAAAACTAACTCGTGTAGGAAATCCAGCTAAGCTGCTTTCAATGCAAAATCTTACCCTCAATAACGTTGTAAATGTGTTACTAGTTACTAGCTAGCTACTATCGTATCCCCTCTCATATCCCTGCCCTCATCCTCAGCGTCTCCCTCCACCTGCCCCGCCTCTGTTTGCCAGATTTTGTAAAAACTGAATGTGTCTCCATCCCAAAAAACCCCAAAAAACGTACCTTTTTAGGTTCAGTTAATGATCAATTGTAACAAACGCACTGCGCCCCCCCCCCCTCCTAATCTCTGTAGTTATTATATCATTAGAATGCCAATAGCTCTGCCCGACACACGGGCATTTTCCGTTGGAGGTTCCCTCCTCCCTACTCCCAGTCTATCGATCCGTTCCGTACTGTCTGAAAAATAACTTGTCCTTCGTGCATGACGTCATTTAACACTTACCGCTGAGCAACTGTCCTTCGTACATGATGACATTTAACACTTGCCGTTGAGATGACTGCGCAGAATAAATTGATAGTCGAGGCAACACTCTTTTTAAGGCAACCATGTACCAGTTTCAAATTCTAGGCAAAAAATCGACACGTTCGCTCTTTTTCATGTAGGGGTTCTTCTTGTAATCGTTTTTGCTATGACAAGCGAAACTGGAAGTTAGCGAGCCTATTTTTATACCATACCGCCGATGATTCGATCAATCCAATCTTGGTCACGTGAAGCCAAGGCTGGCTCTGGAGCCGGGAAGCAAGAACCTCAGCATCTTTCTTAACCGACCTTGGCGGAAGATAAATTCTCAACATTCTGCGCCAAGAGGCGAAATCTTATTTGGGAACAAGAGATAATTTGCCAGTACGAACCACCCAAATCTAAAACAGCTTCTTCTGAACCCACACAAGATGTCCCACCATCCCGCAACCTAAAATTATAATCTATCCGACTTCTTGTTCTAATAAAACGTGCAATGCTGCTAACATAGGCCAAATGGAACAAAACGACGTTCTACCTCTACCAATACACAAATCCATTTAACAACCAACTTTTTAGTTCAATATTTCCTTGCAAATGGAAGGAACATCAGTCCAACATTCAGGAATAATTAATATTTTCCAAATACTGAACTACGGCCCAGTCCTCAATCTTTAAAACCGTAATTATTCACATTTCGTAATTACATCAAACCCCATATAGTTAAATTCCAAGAATACACTGACAGCGTCTTCCAAAACGCCACACATGTGCAAAAAAAAAAACGTTCGCTGCTGCGCACAGTTTGGTACTGCCAGTCCAGAGGCAAAACGAGAGTTAACGCGTCCAACGGACTACTTTAATCCTTGCTTGTACAAGTTTATTACGCAGCAGATGTTCCTAGTATGTAACCGTACTTTTTTCACCTTCCGTTCAAACCATGTCCGTTCAACGGAAGTGACATCATCTTGAACCCGTTTTAGGGCTTTGCTGAGGGATTGTGGGATCGAACCATAACAGCAGCTCGCCAAGGAGGTTGATTTTTACGGAATTGTGAGCATGCGCGAGGCACAGTTTATCGACTGATTTTGGATTGATTACTGACCGACCCTGGATGGAGCCATCAGTCGCGTTGAAAGGTGACTTTCTGAACGTTCTATTGAGGTTGATGTCATGGAAGGTACCGAACTGTCTTCAGCAGTGTGTATGGTTCGTACACGTGTGGGTCGTTTTAGAAGAACCTCTGATTAACTTCAAACAGTTTCAAGTTACCACGTTTCAGCACCGGAGGCGACAAAACAAAATCATCTAAATTACGGATTGCTTACTCCCGCCACTACGTCCAGTGCTACTGACCAGCACGTTTCGAGGTTGGGCGTCCTAAAGTGACCGAGGGAATCACCTCAACCAAACCCTGAAATCCTTTCCACCGGCCCGTGCCTATTTTCAGTATTAAAATGAAGTCAACTGGCTACAAAAAGGGGACTGAACTCTTTACATCACCCCTTTTCAGTTGGTGGGCTCGTCTTCCATTTCTTTCCTCTCTTGATTCGCTTGGCTGACGCTGTTCAGTTAGATAGAAAATTCGATAATTTCTCAGACAGGCATTTTAAAGCATATCATGCACATGTAACAAACGTTTTATTGAATAAATCAATGCATCCAACGCATATCGATCTATTCACGAGCAACATGACGTGCACAAGAAAGGGGTGGGGCGGGGGGAAAGGGGACAACACCTCTGCCCTTTTCGAAAACTGCGCTTTTGTAAAAAAAAAAAAAAAGGTCATTTTTGTACCGACATGTGCTGGTGCGTCATGCCTGAGAATGGGCCTTAAGCCTTAACAAGGCGTATAAAGGGCATAAAAGAGACTACATAAAAATATCTCCAGATAAAATGTCCACAGAAAAAACTTCCTGTACTCTATTCCTAAAAGTTGTACCTTCCCTTTTTTTTTTGGGGGGGGGGGGGGGGGCGGTCTGTGCATGCTACTGACGTAAGCTCAGGTAAAATTTCCTTCGGGTAATTTCCCCGCTTCCTGATAGGCCAGTCCGCTTCTGCTTTACAAGTGTTTCGTACTCGTGCCACCCGTTTTTCGCTGTTCTACGGTTTTAATTCTAACGCGCGTAATGAAACTTGTTTGGGTGGGTTATACCATGAGGAGGAGAGACACTTTAAAAACTTGTAAGATTTCATTCAGATATTGGTAGTAAGCGAGATGTAATACAAAAATATAATGTTGCTTTCTCGCCGTCTCCTTGGTAATGGTGAATCATCTTCTATTTCCGCTAGATGGTTATCTTAATGAGTTCTGCAAGGCTGTGATAACAAGTTCGGCCACCTTCAATAAAGTCCAAAGATAAGAGAGCCCAAGTTATGTCTTGCCAAAGCAACCAAGCGAACCGGATCTTCCTTGGCCTCTTTGGCCGCACGTATGAGAAAGAGAGAAAGGAAAATGGCCAGCGACCAGCAAAGTGTAACAGCCACTCAACCATCGATCTTTCTTTTTAAACCCGCGTTGGTGCTTCTTGTTGTCAGCTTCTGTTTTAAATTTTGAAAACTAACCGATACAGAGGTTTGCGGTCAGTCAATATATTTTTTTTCTCCTATGGCTTGGCTTGATACGCGTAAAAAACGAAAATGGGCGTGTAAAATTAGGTTTGATAACCCATACTGAAAATACACGTTAAAAACCGGTGTCGTTTCGTGACGTATCCCAGAAAGGGATATGTGGCGTATCCCATCCCAGTGACGTATCTGGTAACGTATTACTTAGGAAAAATGAAGAGAGAATCATCCAGCGGATCTCTGCATATAACAACCCATCTTTTCGGGCCTTCGGCATAAACTGCTCGCCAGCAGGGATGATTGGGGAAGGAGGGGTGGACCAGCAATATCCTTTAGAGTACAGCCCCCCCCCCCCCCAAAAAAAAAACAATCGCTAACCCACGTGCCCCAAATTTTACCTGGCCAAAACCAAAACGGCATCAAGGGTTTGAACCAACCACACCACAACAGCAACCATAATGGCACCAAACGACTGAAACTGCATTAATACGGGAGACGGCTGGAGATCTGTGAAACTAAAGACTAGGAAAAAAAAACATGGCGCCATGGAGTGAAGCTGATAACAACACGGAGATAAAAGACACGCAGCTGATAAGCTAAAAAAAAAAAGCCTAAAATCACCCGATGCCAAGAAGTATTTGAAAAGCCACAGAGCTATCCTAGCATATACGACTGCAGAACCACAGAGGATTATTCTAGCATATGTGGCTGAAGAACCACAGAGAATTATCCGAGCACATATGGCTAAAGAGCCAGAGAATTATCTTAGCGCATGCGGGTGGAAAATCATAGAGAAATATTCCAGCAGATGCAGCTGAAGACCCACCGAAAATTAGTCTAGTGGATCTGGCTGATGAACCACAGAAAATTATCCTAGCAGATGCAGCTGATAACCAGAGATTTATCCTAGCCGATGTGGCTGAAAAACTGCAGAGAAATATCCTAGCAGATGGGGCTGAAGAACTACAGAGAATTACCTTAGCCAATGTTGCTTAAGAACCACGGAGAATTGGCCTAGCAGATGCGGATGAAGAACCACAGAGCACTATCCTAGCAGATGCGGCTAAAGCACCAGATAGTTAATTTAGCAGATGCGGCTGAAGAAATAGAGAATTAAACTAGCACACGCCGCTGAAGGACCATAGAGAATGATCCTAGCAGATACGGTTGAAGAACCACAGGGAATTATCCTAGCAGATACAACTGAAAAACCACATTGCAGGAGCAACTGAACAACCGCTGAAATTATCTTAGAATACGCAGCTGAAGAACCACAGAAAACAAGGAGCTACAGCGACTATCTAGTCGCATTGGTCTTCTGTGCAGTTCCTCCACTTCCAATGTTGAGGCGCACATCTCTATCATGCACTACAACAGCTATCTATTATATAATCTAAAAACTGTAAACATCAGAATTGTCCGTTGCAAATGTGTTAGCTCTTAAGCTAATTTTACGTTTTAGGCATAATTGACAGCGTTTAGGCCTAATTTACAACTTTAATTTTGTAAGTAGCAGCTAAGGAGATTTGGATTGTATACAGTAAGCCTATTCATTTTTGCAACACGGTATGCCTCCGCGCACACAATTACAGTGTTACAACGTAATGCGCAACGTAGCCTAATATAGATCAGTGGTAGTAGGGAAGGGACAGGAGAAACGCTGCAGCAGCGACTCGTAGCCATGGTAACATGATTTTAGATCTAATTTTCATTTTTTAGGCCTAATTTTTTTAACGGCAGTTTTGGTTTCGTAAGTAGCAGATAGGCCTAATGGAGAATTTGGTTCGATCGTAAGCCTATTCATTCATGCAACAATGCGACAAGACTCTTTTAAACGAAGCTAAAATGTTTTTGTTTTTAGGGCTGCGTTAACACAAATCTTTAGGATTTCAATTCGACGATGAAATGTTATTATTTAATTTAGTTACGTCGAAGAAGTCTATTAGCTATAAGGAGGCAACGATGTTTTAATTTGCCATGTTATTTAACTAACTTTTGACACTGAATCGAACGTTGTAAACAGTGGTCGTCAATTTCTGGTACCGTTACGAAGTTGAAAAAAGCAACGGACAGACGGACGGACAAAGTCGTTGCAATAGTCTTCTCAGCCGGTACGGCTGTACAGAAGACTAAAAAACTAGCAGATGCAACTAAAACGCAAACGGTCGGCTAACTTTGGCTATGTTATACATGCTATGTTATGGATGCTATGTTTTCTTGAGATAGACTTCAAGTTTACTTTTTGATTCGGCTGTGCTGCTGTGTTTTTAAAAGTTTCCAAAAAAAGTAGTTAGTGTGAAAATGACTCCAGCGGCCTCCTGACTTCCAAGAGCAACTCATGTTTTTGAAACCAATCTTCCTTGATAGGTGCTTGGCTGCACTTTTGTTCCTCACTCAGACCGAGCCACCATGCGCTGCAAGATTTATGAGCTTTGTTTCCAACTTTTGAGGAAGGTACTGTTTACAGAGTGATGTAGCAGCTTTGCTGTGGACCGGAGAAAAGAGGGATGGGTAGAGGAAACTTCGGGGAGTGGGTTCGTGTCGGCCACGTTCTAAGGACCCTACTTGGAAAGCGGTTAATTCCTTGCCGGCTTCAAGTGGCTCTAGTTCGTGATGGCCACGTTCTCTTTTCAAATATTCATGAACGCTGTCTTAGGTTTTGGGGCCCAAACAGACCTCTTTTACCCCCTCATCCGTAAAACCTTAGTGGGTTGGTCAGTTTTCTGTGGCTCTTGCTGACATTGCACGTAACGCCACGCAAACGAATGGCGTTGTAGAGCGAGAAACTACCACACCCGTACATTTCTTTTCCGCAGAAAGTTTTCGCACTTCACGAAACTTTAACTGTCAGGGTTGGTAGCTTACACTCATCCACACATAGTGTAAGCAATTATTCCCAACTCCAGTAGATTCTCTTTCGTGCACGCAGTGCAAAAATCTTCGAAATTTTTTATCACTGCATGTATGCATGCAAGAAAATCAGTCGGCGTTGGGAATAGCTGCTTACGCAATGTACGATTGAGTGTAAGCTACCAACCCTGATAGGTCCACTTTCATGAATTCCGCTCTTTTGAAGGTTTACTCAATGAAATAATAACATTTGATCATCGCATTTAACTGCTACAGGAAGACTCACAACCGTAAAAAAAAAAAGCATTTCGTTAACGACACACATTAGCATCTCGATACCATTTTGCGTGCATGAATAAGCATACTCGCGTACCCGTTTCTCCGTTAGCTGCTGCTTACGAAATTAAAACGGCAGATAAAAATTAGGCTTAAAAGCTGACAATTACGCCTTAAATCCAAAACTAGGCCTGTAAACACATTTTTAACCAGCAATTGTGATGGTTACTACTTTTAGATTGTCTGATACAGATCGCTATTGCAGTGCGTAATAGAGGTGTGCGCCTCAACATTTTCACTGAAGAAGTGCGGAAGTGGTGGAAGTGTACAGAAGACCGGTTGCGACCAGGTAGTCTCGTGTCTTCGCTTGTTTAGAAATATGCCTGAATAGTGTAATTGACTTTCTGTATCAAAGTTAACGATTAGTTTTTTTTTTCAGTTAGTTGTTGTATGCTACCAAAAAGTCTGACGTTTCTGAGCCAGACGTTCCTTAGGCGTCGAAAAGAAAGAATAAAATTCTCTGGTCAAAACCCTCCTCTTCACATCACAGACATAAAAGGCGCATCTCGCCTGCAACCCGCTCGAATGTAGAAAACCCACACCTCAGACGTTGGGTGCCTTACCTGAGTCCTGAAGGAACCATCAGCGCACGTGAGCTTAAGGTTGCACGAGCATCATCGCAAACCCCAAGTCATTTTTCATACGATGCTGCCTTCGAAGAAAATGGGATCAAGTGCGTAGGCGGGTTCTTTTTTGGCACCTCTTGACACCCACGAAATGAAAGACGGCAGGGGGATTAGGGGTAAAAAGGCGAACGTGATGGACCACGGAAAATACGCCACGTTGTTGAAATGCAGTTCAACAAATATTGCATTATGAATAGTGCTCGTTTTGATGCACAAATGGAACATAAATGTTTTGTTGTAGTTTGAAGGGTGATGTTGAACATCGCCTTTGCTACAACTTTGTGTCAACGTTTATCCCATGAATACCATGAACGTACACATTTTTTTTTAATAGCACGAGTAGATAGGTGAGTGATGAGGTTCGATCTTGCTTCCTCTTGGTTGGGGGACAGCACAGCTCTCACCGATCTGCTGTGTTATGGTCAGTTTGCCACGGAGCCCTCACACCGGGCCTGGATTTTTTTTCTGTTTTAGGGCGGATGTCTGTGCATGCAAAGGGCTTTTTTAATCTTCTACTGAGAATGGTGGAGGTATAGCCACAACAGGTTCTGGCTGTTGATACGACACCTTAGCGACAAAGCCGTCAGATGCTCCTTCAACGGCGTTTACGACGAGCTGAAATACCGCGCCTAGACTCAATTAGAAGCCCAACAATTACGTTTCCGGGTCCATTGACCTTGCACCAAGGTCCCAGGTATCCCCAACTGCTTACTGCAAGTATTTGACTACTTCACCGCCATGTTGGTACTCTTCACTGGGGCAACGTAGATCTTTGTGCCCGTCCAAGACGCCTGCACGCCTATGCTGTGCCAGCTTGTTCCTTTGCTGCCTCTCCAACACGTTGGCAATCTTTCAATGGCCCAATGTATGTCTTCGTATGCTCCACAGTGTGACGGCCATCCTTCATTGGGCCAACATATTTCTGTTTTTGCTCCTCAACATGTTGGCAGTCCATCTTTGGACCGAGGTGTTTATTTATCTACTCCACCAGTAGTCCTTTGGGATTTAGGCAGTCCTTTAGGTTTTGCTACACCTTCAATATGTTGGCCATATACTTCGTTGAACCAACGTATTTCTTTATCAGCTGAGCCTGTTGGCCGTCCTGGGCGAACATATTTATATTTCTGCTCCACCAGTATATTGGGCGTCCTTCATTTGGCCAATGTATTTCTTTTTCTGCTCTACTAATGTATTGGCCAGCTTTTGTTGGGCCAAAATATTTCTTTTATTTTCCACCAGTTTGCTGGCCATCTTTCATTGTGTCAATGTATTTTTTTTAACTGCAATTAAAATCTACGTCTGGTTTAAGGACTACTTAACCATAGTTCTGTTCAACCGTAAGTAACATAACTTTGAGTAGCTTAGATTGCTCATAATGTTAATTAGTGCCTACGGACAGTCCTAAATTGGAATTTTCTTTGGTGCAATTATAAAGTCTTCTTTCTGTGTCCTGTACTACATTGTTTATATTTCTTATAATCTGTAGGCATCAACTGACACCATTACTTTTATATTTTCATAAAATTTGAATCTTCATTATGTTTTTACGATGAAAACTTCCACTTTCCCTGTATTGTTCACTTTTTAATCGCTGTCTAAGGTGAGATTTACAACAAGTTAAGGTGGTGTAGTGAACAATATCTGCAACTCCGTGCGAGTGGTACGGGGTTCAACCCCACCAAGTAAATATTGGGGATTTTTTCAGAGACATTTTTATTTAGGTGTTGATTGACAATGGTGCCCCAAGGTTGGCATGATGACTAGTCATGCTTAGTAGTGTCAGAAGGACGGGTTATGAACACTCTGGTCCAACGTTGATCCTAGACGTTGCCTCGGCCATTGGCCAATGTGGCAAAATAATGCTGCGCCAAGCTGGTCCAACGTTTTGGACCAATGTTTAAAAGTTGGCGCTGTGACGTTGGGCGAACCGTTGGCCAACTGATCAATGCTGCTTGGGCAGTGTTTTTTTCAAGTGCTTAGTGAATACTTGAAACGCGAATTAAACAACTGAAAAAATAGGCCTAACTGCACGTGGTGCTCACTTTCCTAACCAATAGCACGATCGACATGCTATTTCTACGCCCGAAACAACCCTTTGTACCCATGTTCATTCTCAAAGGGAACAAATATTCTCTTCGTAAATTCTCTTTTCAATTCAATTCTCTTCGTCATTTCTTGTTAGGTTGACGATCTCCAACGTGTCGTTGTGGTTCGACATGTCATCTGTATTTTTACAACGTCATTCAAGGTCTCTTGGATTTCCCAAACAGAGAAGACAAGGCGAGTATAAATAAACAGATCCCGCCGGGAGATGTCGCCACCTTGACAACAACAAGCGGCTCTTTTTGAACGCCACCTTCCGTCTTGATACAGTTTCCCAAGCAACGAGATTCCAAGGTAGCAATTCCTGGTGACCTTCATTAAGGGCTTCTTTCCTCCTCTCCCCCTCCAATCCCATGTCAAGGCGGATGTGGGAAGGGGTTGGAGGGAGGGGTTAAAAAAGCAATTAAAGTGTTGGCACGATCGCGGGCCTCCAGGCGGCGCGCGTTCATTCGTCCGCGGAGTACGAAAACGAGAGCCACTCGTTACCATCGACAAGCAAGATGGCCGCCGCAGTGAGGCGCCTCCAAGTGAATTCTGCTGGATCCAACAGAATTAAAATCCAATTTCCTCCCCGATTCAATCTGTTGGAGTATTAAGGGGTTCGGAATTGCTCCATGTCTTTTTGTCTTTTTCCGCCATGATGTGCTCCTACGCATTGAAGAGAGAGAAAGAAAGGAGGGGGGGGGGGAGGAAGACTCACTTGTAATGATTAACGGAAATGATTATGCAGCAGCCCGATAATAAAATATAAGTGTTGTCGTGAGGGCAAGAACGGACAGCAAACAGAAAACCCCATCATCCGTCAGCTTGCGGGGAAACTGCATGCGGAATAGTTCATTATTCGGAAAAGGGGAAGAAGGGAAGTTGCTGACGGAAATCGAACGCATTACCGTGATGGGAATTGAAAGACGGAAAAATAAAAGAAGAGAAACGAAAAGAAAGTGGATGGGAGCACAAAACTAGCAGGTTCCCTAAGTCGCTGCAACAGCTCAGCGCTGTCGCCGCAACTCGTTCAAGTTGTTCAGAAAGGCGCGATTAATTTTTCGTCATCAATGACGTTTAGGTCAATGATTCCGCCGACTACACACAGCGGGCCTTCAGTTCTTCTTTGTTAGGAACATTAATTGTAAACGCAATTAACAAACTAGCCATATCGTTCGCTTTGCTCACTCCATTGGCGTCGATCCATGCGTCATGTAATTTCTTTGATTCCAAGAGCATCACAAAATCGATGAACTGATTATTTCGACACAAACAAATTGCAGTTGGGGCTCACAGTTCGTTCATCACATTCCTCAGCACGTCTGCATTTCATCGACACATTCAAAACATACGATTTGTTTGTTTGCACGTTTGTACGTCTGCTCCTCCAGAAGTAATCCCCTACGAAGGTGAGAGATGAAAGATTGAGAGAGCAAAGCAAAAAACACATTGAAAAGGTTTCGTTGAAGTGGAAATCGCTCGCTTTGCTCGCTCAATCCACGCACCTTCATGCTTCAGAAACACGAATGTTTGACACCCTTTTAAAACCAGGTCTATCGGTCTGAGTTTTCTATGCATCAATTCAGTTGATACAAAACCTATTTTGATTTGTACATGAAGCATGATGCAAAATACGTCGTCGTTTTAGGTTATTTTTTGCGTGCATTATTTTCCAGATCACCTCAGTATGTAACTGATACTTCAAGACGGTTTGTTTGTCACGAACTGTAACCCGTCACTGTTCGTTCATCACATTCCTCAGATACCACGAACAAACTATAACATCATAAGAATAACCTTTGACGTTATTTTTGCATTGTTTTTCGCGTATTTGACGGTCAAAATATCAAGTCGAGGCGACAAAAACAGGTCTAACGGAAGCGCAATTTAATTATCTCTCGTCTAGTCCTACCCCCATCTTTGTAGTTGCCTTGGTTCAAGAGGAGTAGAGGTACAAACACACGCACACGCACATAGTACGTTTTTAATGATGTAGATGGTGGAGATTATCGTCACTTAGAGTGTCCCCGCTTAGCTGACGAAAGGTAAAAAGTCCCCCAAATTTTCCAATTAAAGTATTTAGAGACCGGTATTTAACGTAAAACTGCTTATCAATCCCCTTGGCAAGGCAAGTATAATACAAAAGTGATGGTGATCACACATTCTTAAAAAGTTTCTTTCGTCACATTGGCCACCATGTATCTCATCGATTCATCAAGCAAGTACTTTCTAAAACTTTAGGCGCATGATGTCCGTGTGGTGACTTTCGGATGAAGAGAACGAAGATTGAACTTGGGGGGGGGGGGGGTGACTTGGGCGAAATAAACTATGTTTCGCACGGCAATCGGTCTAGGATGAAGTTAGTCATAACCGGACAATGTAATTCAGATTTGGACGGAGCTAAAACGAGCTCTCATGAGCTACACGGGGCTGGGTGACATTCAGATTGCTTGAGGTTTGGAACATTAGACGTAAGTTAGGTTTGGAGCAGAAAATGGTCATTGGTCCCAGAAGCCTTCAGTGGTTAGGTGCTTTGCACGGTGGCGTAGCTGGCGCTGCTACGCGCTGACCCTCCTGATCAGTGTCCCGTCTCAAAGAGCCGCAGCCTTGCCGGTCATGTTCAGCAATGCAATAGTTAAAAATTGAATGGTGAGTTGACTTCACTGTAGAACACTAAGACCACAAATGGGCCTTGACCACCAGATTTAATGCGAAGGCTAAAAGTAGAACTGTAACCTGATAAACTACAGCCACGGACCACAAAGTGCAAATGAAAAAGAGTACAACTAACAGTTTTTAAAAAAACACAAACTACTATCTACAAGCTAAACATTGTAAACTACAAAATGACCAACAACCTATAATTGCACGTATTTGTCAGAGAACCTGAAGATAGACCAAACCAGCCTCGCCCAGGCCGTCGACTAGCTTCCTATGGGAAACCATTCCGTTGCACGGCAAATATCGTACAACAGCTCCCAGACCATCCAAGCACCTCCTGGAAACAAATTGCACAACACTCAGCAACAATGATGAACAACTCTTGGCCAACCACACAGAAGTGATGGCAATCCACGATGCACTTCATACCTAGGACACACTGTCGGGAAGGGTTTTCTCGGCTCCCACTCTGCCCTGCACATGCACTTTGGGGTGGATCCATCATGTGTCCATTCGTCATCATATCATCATGTCATATATATCACACCACATTTGTCATGTATCATGTCAACCTGTCCATCTAGCGTAACGTAAAGCACTTGACAAGGAGCTGTTGTAAAAGTACGGTAATCATACTTACATTATGATAGGCATTCCAAGTTACGATTGTTTTTACTTCTTCCTTTTTACTTGTACAAATTCCTTCTCTCCCCAACATCATCACCATTACCAAAGGTCATCTCCCCGGAACCCAACTATCCAGGTAACTCATTTTATGTCTTGAAATTAGTCACTATGCCTCCAAAATTACTCATTCTCGCCGAATTAAGTGGATGTTTATCTCACGGAGTGGCCATCAAAGTGTTAGGCAGACAGGCGAGTCACAAGTACAGTAAATCTATCAGCAAATGCACTACAACACTCTGGAGAATCCTGATCCGGAAAATCTATCCCATTTACTCCAGGAGCTTGTAGCGGTGTTAGATTAAGCCAAACACGTCAGTTAACCAACCACCCAGTTTGGCCTAACCCATCCCAACAACGCTATGAATTGCCGTATGGTATATGTGCTCAATACATTCACATTTACTCTAGGAAGCAAGGAACAGTGTTAGATTAAGCCGCCGCACTCATCAGTTAAACAATCACTCGGTATGACCTAACCTAATGGAACAACGTGATGAATTGTCCTTACGATATATCTGCGATACGCCGAATTTGCATTGTCCGTGCAATGAATTGTGCGCACTGTATGGTCACAGTGGCTCCAAGTGGTGTCTGTGGCCCAGTTCAATCGGTCTCTGCAAAACGCTTTAGGTGTGTAACATCATGTGGGCCAAAGTGCCAAAGGGTTTTGCCACCAATCAACAACTTGGCACAATTCTGGACGGTTTTCAGGTTAGTTTACTTGTAGTTGTATTGATGGTTGGTTACAAGTTGTTGGTAGTTTGAATATTGTGCGCGGTTATTGAATAGTGTGTAATGAGGCAGACTATCTGCTTGGTTAATGCTCTCGAATAAATCTGTTTACCAACCTGGAAGTAGAACCTATTAAATATTTTCTTTAGGAGCCTGTTCAGGACTTCTTTTACCGTTAATTTTTTGAAATGTAAACATCGTAAGGGAAAGGTCAACGAAGTAACAGCACCAGTCGACAAATCAATTGGACAAAGTATGAAGTTCTATGCTTCAACAGTTTATACGCATGTATTAACACCGCAGAAACGAGCAGAAAAACCATTTGAGGACTAGATTGACGCGTCTAGATCAAGCGAAGTCAGTTGACTTTGCGACTTTTTGCACTTAACATTAATTAATCGCTTTCAATTAGGCCACATCCTCGTAATTTCGTCCTCACGTCGCCTCAGGACTATACCAGCAACCGGCTCGAAGCAAAAATCCGAGTTTAAACAGAAATCCCTTGGCGTCTCCTACAATTCTAGCTCATTACGGACATGCCATTGTTTGCGCTACACAAAGCCAGTATAAAAGGATATCGCTCGCCCGCTCTCCCCGCCAGCAGGGACTTTCAAAAGCGGCGTAGGGTTTTTCGGGAAAATAAAAGGGTCGCCGTCTCTTCGTCGCTTTCAAACGCATGCTTTAGCTGTTCCATCCATGAAGGCTTTTGCAAAAGCGGAGACCCCTCTTTTTGGACAAAAGCTCCGTTTTCGCTTTCACTGGAACCAACTTTCTTTTTTTTTTTTTACCGAGATTGCGTTAAAAATGGAGAATGATCGTATTCAGGTCCGTCTCGCTCGCTCGAAAATCGCCTCAAGCGGAACCTTCGAAGACCATAACGCCCCTGCCTCGTGCCGACTGACCAAAGCTGCGGGACTCGACTGGATCCAGGAGAACGTTATTGCTAAGTAGCACCCCTTAAGCCCGAAATTGTCTCTTTCTCCTTAAGTCGCCGTACTGCTCGTACGTCGGGTTGTGTACGAGGTGGCCCGCACGTTTTTTTTTAAGTATTAATAAGTTTTCAAAGCTTAAAAAACATGCGGGTGAGCTGCGACTGCCTAGTCGCAACTGGTCTTCTGTACACTTCCACCACTGTTGAGGCGCGCCTTCACAGGGTACTAACAAGGTATAGTAACCTCACAATTGCAGGTTAAAAATGTGATAGCTTTTTGGCCTATTTTTTATATTTTAGGCCTAATTGTCGGGTTTTAGGCCTAGCTTTTAGATTTTAGGCCTAATTGCCAGGTGTCAGGCCTAATTTTTACCTGACGTTTTAATTTCGCAAGTAGCAGCTAACACTAACAGGTAATTGGATTCGAGATTTTAGGCCTAATTCCCAGATTTCTGGCCCAATTTTCACCTGCCGTTTTAATTTCGCGAGTAGCAGTTAACACTACCCGAGAATTGGGTTCGAGAGTATGCCTATTCATTCATGTAACATGGTGTCGAGACTTCACGTTGAGTGGCAATGTGATTTTAGGGCTAATGTGTGTCGTTAAGGGATTCCTTTTGTTTTTTACGGTTGCACGTCTTCCTCGAGTGATCAAAGGCGATGATCAAATGTTATTATTTCATTGAGTTCCGTCGAAAAAGCCTATTAGCTATGAGGAAGCAACGATGTTTTAAGTTGGCGGGTTTTGTAAAGTTCACATGAGCGGAGTTGAAAAAGGCGTCGGATGGACATGGTCGTTGCTATTGTCTTCCCATCTTCTGCTATACAGAAGACTAAAAGTGAAAACAGGGATCAATTTTTTCGATGCATCATGAGACTTTCCACGCCGCCAGGCGATGATGATTACGAGTAGACGATTAGTGGGACGATTTAACTGGAGAAATCCAAGCGAAAAACCGAGGATCTTTAAAATGTCACATTCGAAATGAGTATTAGGTTCCACAGGGCCTTATTCTCCCTGAACATTTTCAGGGGGTGGCCGACGCAGGTGAAAATAGTACCTGCTTTCACTGATTACCGCCAGGGGGAGCACCCGTCAATGAACCGAATGGCTGGGCATCAATGTCCAAGTTTGCCTTCTTGAGCGTTGCCATGGAGATGGAAACCAGTTTTTTTTTAATTCATTTCTTTGAGCCGTAAGTCAGCCGAAGCAATTGAATGCTCTTATGGTTGAACCGGCTCAGCCACACGAGCCATTTTGTTTTAGCGGCACTAAAACAAAATGATCACGACACAAGTACTTAAGTCATCCCTTCATAAGATGGTAAGTCAACTTAGGAGGTTAAATTAATGTTAAGTTAGTTTAGAACTGACGTTCAAAGTTTTATTTTTAAAATCCAGCATTCAGTTTTCATTCAGGTTGCAGCTAGGAGTGGAGCTAAGTGTAGCGCATGGCTTTGTGCTGCGAAAAGCTATACCCAGTCAGGTTGAATCTTCAGCCGTGGTTCAAATTTCTTGCAATGAAATGAAAACAGAATTGAATTGAACAAGGAATTGACCAAAGTCCTTCAACTCCAGATACAGCCCAAAGCATGGGTACTTCGTCAATTTCCGAAGGTTTTGTCTTATTACCATGATTGAATGACCCTATCGATGCCGCCATTTTTTAATTCAAGTTTTCCGGCCATTTCGATGGGTTTGCCTGTTCGGCGCGATGCTGTGCTCTCTTGGAGAGACTGACTCGTTTCGCCCTCTAGTGACGTTGATAAAAGCAGGTACAATTTTACCCCACGGCTTTCGAGAAGTTGCCTACCTATTTATTTGCCCTGGTCCTCGGCCACGCTGCTTTATGGTGGCCATGTTGTGTACCCACTACTATCGTTATGGGTCTGTTCGCTGAGAAAGAGATAGGCATGGTTATCATTGACAAATTTTCTACAGATTACGCCCGAGACGTTCGTCAGGTCTTCTGGACTTCTTTCTCCTAAGGTTCAAAATTGGCCGGTTCATTTACACAAGCGGTGTAAATAACAGAGGGGTAGGGGTGGGGGGAGAACGACCGCCTACACCCCCGCCCCCCCCCCCAAAAAAAAAAACGAGCCAAGGGGCGTAAAAATCTTTAGAAAAATCTATTTATTCGCTATTTTATTTTCTTCGAACCTGTTATGGATCCCTGTTTATGCACAGCAAGAAATTCATAGTGCAATAAAAGTAAAGTGATCGGGTTTTTCTTGCAGGAAGCGTCAAAGGGCGCGTCAAATTCCCCCCCCCCCCCACTAAAAATAATACGCCACTGTTCTACACGAATATTAGACTAGTTTCCTTCAGATAACGTCGGCTACAACAAATTTATTAAAACTATAGAAAAAAGTCACTTATACATTGACAACAAACGCACCAATTTTTTCGGCAAATCCGCGAGTATATCCTCCCTAAATTTTCGAACTTCAGAGCAATCTGGTCTTAGAGAATGCTGTCTAGAACTCGTCACCCATCGGTCCAGAGTTTCAAACGGTCTTCCCCCATCACCCGAGTGCCAATGGCCGCCAAATCCGCCTTGCATGAAGGAGCCGTTTGGCCAGAGCTTTGAGGTCCCCTTGTTATTCCGCGGGTAACTCGTGCTGAGCGCGGCGGACGAGGCCGTCTTATCCGACCTACCCTGCCCATTCGTCGTTCTCCGAGCCAGCACCAGGGTTCCTGCTTTATGGCCTAATTCGGCCACGAAAAGGGACGGCTTGGTGTTCATAAACGCGGCTTTGGCCGAGTGTCCATCAAGGGGCGTTAACTGGCCACCCACCCACGTTGCCACTCGCAAATAGCCACGCTTTTCTACGACCACGGTTTGGCAATTGAAGTCAGCTAAGGCCCCGTTCGAGATGACCGGTGGACACGGCCGGACTCGCAATCAAATGTTTCTGCGGAAGTTTTGCAAGGCTTTTCGCTTTCTCGTAGGAAAATATGTTCGCTTTTCCTTCATGAAACACTTAAAATTCTAGTCGGGTCCGTTTGAAAGGGGTTAAGAAAAGACTCAGTAAATCACTTTCTCCGTTGTGGTGTTACGTTTTCTGTACTCCCGTATAATTGACAGGGTATTCATTAACTCCTGTTTAACGGTCATCGTGCCTGAGCGGTGAGAGAGCTCAGTCTGGTTGCTGGAGGTTTGCGGATCTGGTCAAACCCCTGGAAAGGGAACCTTGGCAAAGTTCCAGACAGGACTACCGGCCAGGGTAGCGTGAGAGGCTACCATGCTCCTTCAGCGGCTATGGGAATTATTCTGGTCAATTCTGGACAATCTTTCGGCCCCAACGATGATCGGAGGTTTCCCGGTTCAAATCCCCGGGTTGGCTCTTGCCTTCACCAGATATATCTTCGCTCAAAAAATCTGGTAACGTTCAAAATTAAGCTGGTTTAGCCAAATAAGCATTATATTCCTTTGGCTGACTTATGGCTCAAAGAAATAAAAAATAAAAAATTCTGTTAACAGCAAGTGCGTTTCGAATTGAAAAAAAAAACCAGGGTAAAGTGCGAGCTGTTGAGGGCTCTCCGGGAACCCGATCATAGCAAACAGAGTACAGCTCAGTGCTCAAGGACTTGGACTGTGAACAAAGGCGACAAGCGATTGAACCTCATCACTGACTGTCATACTTAAAAAACTACATATCGTGTATGAAGCTGGGTTTCACGTGTTTTAAGGTAAAAGCGGCCCTAAGGTCCTTAATATTATGAACACGTTATTGCTTTGGAATGTGGAAGCTTGTTCTGCAATAACATCTCTAATAAAATTATCTTTTATTATTAACTTTTTTTTTTTTTTTTTTTACAAAGGGGGCCCTTTTTGTCTGATGGTAGGGGAGGGGGACCAACTGCTCTTTTTGTACACCCTAGTAAATCCGGCTCTGCTAACCCTCTTCCCTTCGAATACTTTATGAACCTTTCCTGCATAAAAACGGAATTCTAACTTCAAAATTCACAAATCTGTAATTTGTACACGATTCCTTAAAATTATTGTTCTCGTACTATCATTACTTCGTGATGCCGGCACAGTAACCAGAGATAAACCGACAAATTGTAAATTTTGATGCGTGTAATAAAATCCTTTGTGTAAAAAAATGAAGTCAACACAAATGCGCCAGTCTCACAACTTCCTGCCATTTCGCCCCCCCCCCCCCCCCCCCTTTAAAAAAAATTATACCCTTCTTTTAGCAGTCTGTTAATTAGAGTAATGAGCAGTAAAATGAAACCACTCGAGGAATTTAATTTTCGGAATGGCGTCGCACTGCGGAAGCCCAAGATTGCTTCCTTGAGTAAATTTTGCTCCATCGCTAGAACGTTGGCCGAAACGACAATCAGCAATTTCAATTACCCTCCAATTCCGTTAATGCACCGACGATTTTTTCGGTAGATTAAATTCTTTTCGGCAGAATCAAGGCCCCCTTTTTTTTTTCCTTAATAATTTCCAGCATGTGTATTAAGGATTTTTCTTTTTACATAAATATTGTAGCTAGAAGAATTAAAATTCGGGTTCAGCTTTCAGAAACATCAATCATCCACCGAAATACGAAAACCTTGACGGGATAAAGTTGATGTGGTGGTATTTACATATCAAAAACCAAAACTGGTAAAAGGGGCCGCCAAGTTCCGAATGGTTCGGCCCTTCAAAGGAGTGATATCAACACACCAAAACATTCGCCAAGTTAATAGTATTAGTCTTAAGAGTAATAGTATAAGTTTTGATTTCGACGATCTTATAAGTGGACATTCATCATTTTTTTTTCGTGTGTCTTGACTTAGAAAGGTAGCAAAATGGTTGGTAAGGACTCATTATTCATCATTACGTTGTTTATTTAATACGGATGATCAAGGAAAACATCGATTTCCGAAAATTAAATACTGTTTGTGACTTACGTGATTGTGATTTTTTTGTTTGCGACTGAGTTGAGTTTATTCGGTGCAATATACAAAGTCAGTCATAGAAGGGACGAACCCAGACGCCCGCGTGTGGGTCAGAGGCAAATGCAAAACAAAGTTACAAAAAAAAAAACAAAAAAAAAACACGCTGATAAATCTTTCAATATAAAAAAAAATCAAACATGCTTACTTGCGACACGCTGCCGAATGAACGAAATGAGGGAATGTTTGCGCCGATTGAGTGAGCTAAGCGAACGAAAATCAGCGTTTGTCATCGGATACAGCACTTTTTCCTAAACACATATAGTAAGCAAGCTAAATATTAGCCTAATTCAGTAGTGAAAATGAGCGACTTTCTACGTTCGATAAAACGTCATTAGCCCCAGCACAAAAGATCTAAGTGGTGGAATGTTTTTGACCGATTTTAGTTTTGTTTATCGTACGTTCATAAACTAAAGCATTTGGAAAAATGGGTAGTCTACTTTACTCGTGTCACTTCCTTGAACATGTGATTTATCAATCATGCTGGGAGTGTTTGTCAATGTCATATGAGTAGCAACAAGAAATGTCCTTGAGCGAACGAGATAACGCCAAATGAGCGAGCTGTCAGCGAGCGACTCGGCTAGCACATATAAAAAAAACTGAAAAAAATTACAAAGATGAGAGGAAACAAAGACATGAATATTCATAAAAACAACAATAGCACAATCACATTTCGCTAAAAGGAACCGGGAAAGCAACTGTTTTCAGACATGATACAAGAAAATTATTAACTTTCGGAAAGGTTAACTCACAATATTGATAACATTTGCTAAGTAAGTTGGGTTTTGGTCAAGAAACTACTTAAACAAATGTTTATAGGCTTAAACAATGGCACCACATTAGTGTTTTTTTATTTTTATTTCAGTGGGCAAGCAATTGTAAAGCTTACTATACCCAGATAATAACTGGAGTTGTGAAGTGTTTCCTTATCAACTTTAGGTTGTACAACGTATAAATAGGATCCGTTCCTAGTATGGTAATCAGTGACCTGGCGAGTTGAAAAGTGAGCACCGTTTTACGATAATATTAAAGTCCTGTGAACGTGCAAATGTCGGACTGGCAGAATATTTAGCAGTTGCAAGAGATAGGAAAGGAATGGTCATGTCTTTACTTGAACACAAACGCTCTAATAATTTGCTTTTGCAGTTTAGCAACAGGATTAAAGGCACATTCCGCCTGCCTTATAACAGCCACGCACAGATCGCCTCCGCGCCTTTTACCATCGACAAGGTCAACTGAAATAGTAGCTGCGTTCCTCGCGAGCTGCTATCCCAGTTGGCTTTGGGAATAGTGTACGAAACAACATCAAGTTAAAGATTGTGTCATCACACACCGGAATGATTTTCGCATTTGAACATCACACTTTATAATTTTTTAAGCTAGTATACTATATATTTTCTTCGGCGATCTATTGGCATATTTAATTTTAATTTTTACCGCATTAGTCTTTTAGATTTTTGATCTCATAGTCATTATTAGCAAACGATTAAAATTGGTACATCCGCACACACAGATAAAACTTCAAGGTTATTGTAGGCGCGCAAAGGATCATGTACGTGCAGGGTGCAGTAAATATAGTTCCCCAATACTTATCAGAAAATCTCGTAGACGCCACATTTTAAAACGGATTTTTAGCAAGGGATTGACTAATGGTAAGTAAATAGAACTTTGTGGCCGTAATTGATGTGGAGGATCGAGAAAAATGGCGCTGGGAGGAATGTACCTTTAACATAATTTGCATAAGTGCCACGCCAGCATAATATAGTCACTTTTAGTGTTTTTTCTGACCTACCAGAAAATAATTAGTTTGAAAATGTTTGTCATCCTGGATTCGTAAAAGGATTTTTTCCCCAGAAACAAGAGGCACGGTTGGGCTTCGGCAACAGTTTATAACCAAAGGGTTGAAGATGTTAAAGCCTCCGGGTTC
>JAHWFP010014947.1:27810-45811 GCA_023313725.1 Lithobius niger | reverse complement strand
AGGCATGTTTTCCTTATAACTAGTTGTAACTTGTCGGTGCGGAGTGCTGTTTCCTTAATTTGGTTGCAGCACTGATCTTGCCTACTGGAAATCATCTGCAGACAGTCTCAGTAGCCATACGAAAAGTGCCATTATTATTATTTGGGAGGGGGGGTCACATATATTTCAACCTAGAGTGGGGGAGTCAAGACTTTTCAGGGTCTCGGGGGGGGGGGGGGGGGCTCTCCCCCCAAAAAAATAACCAGTCCCTAATACGATGCACACCCCCCACCCCCGGACTTAAGGTTGATCAAAGAAATGCAGATAGGTGATGTTGTGTAGTAAATGCTCCTAGCTAACAACGTGAGCCCCCTCCCAGTACGTGTGTGTCCAATAAAGAGTAGTGGGTTGAAGTAATAGTGAGCTTGTGGCAAGCGGTCACACGTCCCTTTATAGCTTTAATAGCAAAGGTGGTGCCACCTGGTAAGTGGACCACACAACTGTACATAAGAGTGGCAAGGGTGGCCCTTGCGGCCAACAACTATAACTAATGTCTTGCCTCCATTACAGAGGCAAGACCCTGAACAGTCCAGATGAAAGCAATTTAAATGCAACAGTAATGTTTAACGAGGAATAAACACTACTGTTGCATTGTGGTATCAAAATCCGTACGGGAATTGGCCCTACCAAGGAGTGTGCAGCCGTTCAGCTAAATAGTCAGTCTTAACAGGATTCTTAATTCACGGAACCTTGAAAAGCCAGCAAATTCAGGCATTTCTTAAGGCCCTTTTCCAAACAGTGAAAGGCATGGAATTCTGACGAATTTTCAATGTAAGGCTGGAAAATAAGTAGTTTTCAAGTTTTTGAACTTCTGCAATTCAAATTGTTTTTAATCAGAATTTTTTCTGTATTGAACGTGTCTGGGGTTTAAAGCTAATTTTCCCTTTCATATTTGACAACGTTTTTTACAATAAAATGTTGAATTTAATGCCACAAAAAAAAAGGTTACTTGGTATGAAAACTGGCATAGAAAATAGATTTTTGGGGTCTGGAAAAAGCATGGAATTTGGTTTAGATGAGGTTGTGGGAACTCGTGGGTTTAAGTGGATAAACATACGTCACTGTCATCATTAGAATTACCATACGTACGTTTAGAACTTAAAAAAATTAAAACTAAGCTTTGTGAATTTTAAAATAGGGTTCTAACGCCTAGTTTTCTCTGCCGAAAGTGATAATTTTCGATTCAATGTTACGACTTGCTACATTTCTTTCAAATTCAACACAGTGTCGCATAGTGTCACAACACGACTTCAAGGTAGAGGGGGGGGGGGTGGAGACTTACCAAACATCAACAGGGAGTGAGTTGAAGCCATATGGATCGGGAAGATATTTTGAATCTTCAATCAGTTAATCATAGTGTAGGTCTACTGAGAAACTGATAACTGTAAAACTAAAACTGGAAATGCCCACTTGGATGCCACACTGTCCCCTTTTCCAACATTCCATAAATATTTTGAACGTTGGTGTGTAGTTGTATTGAAATTTAATGTTTAAATGAAAGTATTTTCCCATTTTACTTACCTCTTTTTGTCAAACTACCAGGATCCGTTTAATATACAGGGGTGTGAAACCGTTAAAATGTTTGACACGTTAGTGGTGACCATTACACCCTTGATTTTGGGGAGAGGCATGGCTACCAACTCCAAATCAATAGCTTTAGCTTTTCCAGAAAAAAAAAATTTCGCAGTCCAGGCGTAATACCTTGCTGGAATTACATAAAAAAGGTAATGGAACATACTTTAAAAAGAATTCTTGTACGAATCCTGTATTATTACTGCAAATGGCCTCAGATAAAATATCGGTGGGGGGGGTTTGCCGACTTGTTTTCTAGAAATTTCACCAGGTGGTGCTACTTAAAATTGGTGGATTGTTCGTTTGGTAGAGAAACCATAGTAAATGTTGGCAGCGTTTGGTTAGGCGGGAGCATTGAAGCAGGCAATGGCTGCTTTTGTTTCTTTCATTTCTTCTTGATTTGAAGGTTTTTTTTTCTCCCTTCGTTACCGAAGCAAGAAGAGACCAATTTGCATGTAGCTTGGGGCCATGTTTTGTTTTGAGCCTTTGCACTTTCGTCCTTCCCCCAGGCTGTGGGAAGGCCGTGCACCAACAAAGCCGCCATTTTGTTTAGTCCTTTTAGGCCTTTTGGTCTTTGGCAATCCAATTTGCTGATGAAATGGTATCTCTCCAGGTGGTGTTCAACACCTTCTGTCAGATGCAAGCGAATCGATTATTGTGCCGTTTGTTAAGGCGACGTTAAAAAAAAAATCTACAGGAGCGCAGAGCTGTCAGTAGGCGTAAATAGGCTTTGCCCCAGGCGCGACCCCAGGGTCCCGGGGGGGGGGGGGGTGGATGGATGGGCGTGTTCGTTTGGCCCCGACATGTAGCCTTGTCAAGGACTGCCTGGTAAAATGTGGCGCATGGGATTGATGCGTGTGTTAATTTCAAAAATTGATTTATGTTCGTAATTGTTTTTGCGAATGGTCTAAAATTGTTGGGTTTTCTGTAGGATTGCGCATTTTGTATCTAGCCAACCTGTGCTGTAGTCGAGATTATTTTAATTTGTGCTTTGTCATTGAAAGAGAAATGACATTGCAGTACAACGATAAACAAAGAAACACCCGTCGTAGCATCCGGGACTGCAGTAACACGGAAATCTTTTCCCTTCGATATTCCACACATTGGTATTCACTGCTATTTTCGGACGCTACGTCGGGAGTAAGTTGTTATCAACTGGTGAAAATAGCGTACACTGATCTACCAAAAATTAGGCTACCATGGATTACTAAGAATACCTAAGATTACTCCGGGTTACCAGTTAATATTAACTAGGATTACCAAGAGCGATTCAAAAACCGTGGATTACCAAGCATTACTTGCAGCAAACACCGTTGACATCAAGCAGTTGAAACCGCGACAAGGAATACCTTGCTTTACTGGATTACTAAAAGGATTACTTAGGATTACTCGAGATTATCTTCGGATCACTGGATTACTACCAGGAATACTTTGGAATACTCGAGATATTGCCTCTGGATTACCGGATTACTGCATGGATTACTTCGTATTACACCAGGATTTCTATAGAATGAATACTTTGAAATACTCGAGATTATCTCCGTATTACTGGATTGCTGCAAGGAATACTTCGGATTACACAGGGATTACTAAAAGGATTACTTAGGATTACTCGAGATTATCTGCAGATTACTGGATTACTGCAAAGAATGCTTCGGATTGCACTGGGATTACCACTGATTATCTTAATCTCCTTCAAGGATTAAAATGGAATATCACCAGATTACTAAATAACCTGAGGATTATTAAGGAATACTGCAGCGTACCAACACTTTTTCAGCGGATTACCAAAGTTGCTACGCCTTCAGACGGCTGTTTGTTTATTGTGTTGAATGCTTTTGAGCTCAGCTTGTGACTATTAACTGGCCAAGTCCTATCCAGGTCAGGGTATCGGGAGAGGCTACCAGTCGAAGTGTTTAAAAGTAATCAGCTTTATCTACACGAGCCTTGAAAACGAAATAATTAATTTAAAAAAAGTTTCTGCAATGAATGAATTCGTTGTCGAATAAAAATGTGAAAAAAATGCCGTGTGCACCTCCGTGTGTGTGAACCATATTTGCCGATAGTTAGTAGATGGAGCCCATGTGTCACGCACACTGACTGGGAGTTGGACGCGTTCTTGGTCGCACAAATGGTGAGTTGTATCTCCCATGTTTAACATCGCCGGAGTACACAGAGTACACAAACTTGGACAGCTGCACGATTGGGGGGGGGGGGGGGAGTCCCGAGGTGCATTGCGAGCTTTGTGAGGTGTCCCCCGGACCCTCAAGCAATGCGAGCAGGCTCAGACCAGTGGTTAGCGTCCTCGTCTCCAAACAAAGTGGACGCCAGTTGGTTTGAATACCGCGGCTGACCTAAAGGACCGCTCAACATTCATGTTCGGAGGGGACCAGGCCCATACGAAAATGTGACCACCTAATTTTCGATGCCCCTCAACCTTCAAAACCCCGAGATTCTCTGAGAAAGTAATGCCCCACCAGGTCAAAAAAATAATGTGCCCCCCCCCCCCTCTCCTCGACCAAAAAAAATTACGCTCTACTTATGCTATTAAGACTGTCTGCAGATGATTTCTTGTAGCCAAATTAAATAAGTTGCACACCACACCTACAAGTTACCACTAGTTGTAAGGAAAACATGCGTTATTTTTAACGAGAGGACAAGTTTGGGTTAAAAATCTCTATGAATGCTTGTATGCCCACATCCCTAACGTAGCCGGCATCTGAAGCTCCCCGAGAGGTACAATATGCGTGACCCCCTCCCAATTTTCACCCCCACCCCCAGAGATAAATAATGCTGCAGAGGGGACTGAGATTTTATTAGGACAAAATTTAATGGTAATAACTGTTTTAATTTGCTTGTTTAACCGCCGTAATATTAAATTGCAAAATCTTGTGGTGAGCGGATTAGGACAGCAAGATATTTGATGTCTTACCAAGCCATGTGATTTTACCGTAACGTGATAAACCCATCTTTGTCCTCCATCCCGACCCCACCCGAATGATGTTGCCCTTTGAACACGTTCCTAGTGGCGCCGCCAGAAATCTGTGGAATTCATTACGAGTTTCAGATTTGAAGGTTTACAATTTTTGTTTTGTTATTTTTTGGAACGAGGAAATCCGTTTGAAGTAAAGATAATTCGTTTGATGTACGTGTGAGGTAACCATATTTATTTATTTATTTTTTCCAACCACGTTTAAGTTTGATTGTACCAAGAGGAAAGAAGAGAGTACGTTGTCTGACTTTGAAAGACTCTGATTGGCTGTTGGGCCAGCTGGTGTTTCGTCTTTTTCTTTTCTATTGGTTGGCGGTGAGGCGTTTGAACTCCAGAGCAAAAAACGGGAGAAAGGGTTATGGAGATGGGTGCGCCCCAGGCAAATAACAATTTCCGTAGATTGTTGACGGTTGAGGATGTAGTGGACTTAGCAATAGCTTTACTGACTCGTTGCAGAAATTAGAAAACATGCAGTGGTGATGTTAGTACGCCCCTGCTGGTCGCGCCCTCCTCCTACATTTTCAGTGTATAGCCTAGGAGCTCTGCACCAAAAAAAAAAAAAAAAAAATGGCACCCACTCAGTGACAAGTTAAATAAAAAGATGAAATGAAAGTTGTCATTAATTAATCAGTAAAATTATGGCGAGTAATTTCCATGGCCACACTCATAGGTGTGGCGTTTGTAAAAATTAACATTTTCAAGTGATAAAGTGAAAAAAAAAAGGAAAACAGCTGTAAATGTCTAGCTACGAACTGCAACAGTTAAAAATATAGCCTAGTTTTCATTCAGAAAAATTCAAGTTCATAAATAATTTTTTTTAAAACCAATACCAGTAAAAAAAAAAAACACAATTTTTTAACGTTTTATTTTTAAAAAGACAAAAAAAAACAAGGACCCACTTTATGAAACTGAAGATTTATGGAAATTGGATGCAGAAAACTGATCCCTATTTTCTGTTTTTTTTTAATAAAAGACTTTGGACTAAACTTGGCCACCCTGTAATGAGCATTTCTTTTGACGAATTAGCCATATCCGTGCCTTCCAGATTTTTAAAGCTGTGGTTAATTGGAATATATTGCAACTTTTAATTTCCCTGACTTAAACTGGTTAATCTCGATAAATTACATTATTAAAAATTTATGCCATCATTACTACTTAAAGCCCATTATTGATAGCTATCGCTTTTTCAATAAACAGCAAAATTTTTAATAACGGTTTTTTTTCTATGGATTGATGCCTGGTGAGACGATCTATGGATGGAAGCCTGGTTGCCATCTATGGACAGAAGCCACCTTGTCATCTGTGGATGGAAATCTGGTTGCCAACTATGGATGGCAGCCTGGTTGCCAATGGATGGAAGTCTTGTTGCCAACTATGTACATAAGTCTTGTCGCCAACTATGGACGGAAGCCTTGTTGCCAACTATGGACAGAAGCCTGATGCCAACTATGGACGGAAGCCTGGTTGCCGACTATGGACAGAAGCCTGATGCCAACTATGGACGGAAGCCTGGTTGCCGACTATGGACAGAAGCCTGATTGCCAACTATAGGCGGAAGCCTGGTTGCCAACTATAGACAGAAGCCTGATGCCAACTATGGACGGAAGCCTGGTTGCCGACTATGGACAGAAGCCAGATTGCATATTATGGACAGAAGCCAGATTGCATATTATGGACAGAAGCCTGATTGCATATTATGGACGGAAGCCTGGTTGCCAACTATGGACAGAAGCCTGATTGCCAACTATAGACGGAAGCCTGGTTGCCAACTATGGACAGAAGCCTGATTGCCAACTATGGACGGAAGCCTGGTTGCCAACTATGGGCGGAAGCCTGATTGCCAACTATAGACGGAAGCCTGGTTGCAAACTATGGACAGAAGCCTGATTGCCAACTATAGACGGAAGCCTGGTTGCCAACTATGGACAGAAGCCTGATTGCCAACTATGGACAGAAGCCTGATGCCAACTATGGACGGAAGCCTGGTTGCCGACTATGGACAGAAGCCTGATTGCATATTATGGACGGAAGCCTGGTTGCCAACTATGGACAGAAGCCTGATTGCCAACTATAGACGGAAGCCTGGTTGCCAACTATGGACAGAAGCCTGATTGCCAACTATGGACGGAAGCCTGATTGCCAACTATGGGCGGAAGCCTGATTGCCAACTAGGGACAGAAGCCTGGTTGCCAACTAGGGACGAAAGCCTGGTTGCCAACTAGGGATGGAAGCCTGGTTGCCAACTATGGATGGAAGCCTAGTTGACATCTATGGATGGAAGCCTGGTTGCCACATGTGGACGGAAGCCTGGTTGACACCTATGGACGGAAGACTGGTTGTGACCTAGGAACGGAAGCCTGGTTGCCATCTATGGATGGAAGACCGGTGGCCATCTATGGACAGATGCCTAGTTGCCACCTATGGACGAAAGCGTGGTTGTTAGGTATGGATGGAAGCGTGGTTTGTCACCTATGATCGGACGCCTGGTCATCCTACTACTGAAACTATATGGTATATCCCAGTGTTTACTTACTACATATTTGCTACCTATAGTTGGAAAAGGGCCAAGCCAAGAAGTTATTTGCAGCCTTCTTCCCTCCATAATTTAACTACTACAATTTTGGTACTAAATTGCCTTAAAAAAACGTTTTCAAGTGAAAATGTGAATAGTGAAAAAGTAAACATTTTCCAATGAAAATGTTAAAAAAATACAATGGAACAAGCTGTTAATTTATTATTACCAACCATGAACTGGAACAATTAATAATGCAGCCTACTTTTCGTTTAAAACAAAAATAATGCTAAGTGCTTTGATACCAGCAAATAGTCTGGAAACCAAAGAAATATGTAAGATTAATCATTTTTTTTAAAGTACTGTTTTTTAAACACTAGTTTAGGCCCGTGAAAGCTCTAACTAGAGGACCAGGTTCCCCCCTCCTCCCTTGCAGTCACAGTCTGTGCTTTAGGATTCGGTGGTATTGGTGATGCACGTTCATTTCTGACTAATGAATCCTTGTTTGGCTCCCTTACCCTAATTACAGAAGATGTCGCTTGCAAATTATTTCAGTGTCAGCATTGCTGCTGATAATGATTATGATGATACCTCGCGTGCTTATGGTATTAATGACGTAGATGAGCTGGTAACCCGTAAAGGTAACTCTTATCTTTGGCGCAGATATGGCACTGACCTGAAATACTTAATAAGAATTTTTTTAACGTTGGGTAAAATTATCCCTGTACTTAAATTATCATGCGAAGCGAAAAAATGATGTCGTAAATTATAGCACAGGTCTGGGAAGAAAAAAAGAACTCACAACTAGGTGTATCAACGAGAGTGGTTTCGGGGAGCTGAGATTAGTTTATTTTTGAAGTTCCGTTCGTGTTGTCTTCTTTTTTTGCTCATCAGGCAAATTGGTAGCAGTTGTTAAATGGTATTATTACAAGTTGCTGACCCCATGAATCGTATACAAGTGAGTGAACACCGGGAGCTTTGGGCCGAGGAAAAACGTTTTTCCGTGCTTTTGCTCAACATGAACGAAAATGTGGCATGCCTGCCTGCAATGGAAAGTGATCAACTTGGCCTTCGTGTTTGTGTGTTTGTGTAACGAGAAAAGATCGTGGAAGGAAAACAAGAACTGTTTCAAAGTTGTTTGTAAATTTTTGATACGGTTTTGTGTAGAATCATTAGGTGTTTGTGACGATCTATTTGAATAGAGGCTGTCGCCGAATTATTAAATTAGATGTTACAGCTACACTATCATGACTAATGTCTTTGATAAAATATACCTGAAAACACCCGAACGTCTTTAGTGCTGAAGACCAACATTTATGGATGGCGCCAGAGATTTATCCAAGAAGGCGCGCTTGGCTCTCTTTAGATTTTGTAATTTAATCGTGCTAGGCGTTCATTAGCACTTTCAACTCTTGGTGCACGCCTAGAGGTTTTTTTTTTTATATATAGTTCTCAATTTGATCTCTCATCCTCTGGAATTATAAATCAAGCTTTTAACAACTCTAATGCGCTTTTGCTCATATTATTCGGGCTCGCAGGTAACCCTCCTGAAGCTCATAGTGTGGGGGACCCTCATGGATCTCACTTTTCAACTCTGGATTTGAAATACAAGTTTGTATTCTTGTGTAGGCATACAATACATGTTTACATTCAAACTATCAATTTAAAACTACATTAAGTCTGTACATTAATCTGTACATTAAAACTTCGATGGATTGAAGGATGGAGCGAACCGAGCTGTATGTAAGAGCAATTCAAAGCAGTGATATCAGAACAAAAATGGCTGTCACCAACTTTTTCCTCCCAACCGCAGTCAATCTATTCAACTGATAACCTTGCTGGGTGTCAGTTAAATTTGACTTGATACCAGAAACTTTGTGGCAGCCGTCTTTATTGCCATATCAAAGGTGAAAACTTGACGAGTTCTTTCTCCCTTACGCTTTGATTTACATTGCGATAGATGCGATTTTAACTTCGTTTGATTCCTGTCTATTATTCCTGTATATGTCAAGAAATGCCAACTCCCAACTTTGAAGGCTGTTGTGACGCTAGAATAAATTGGCTAACGAACCGTGGGTGGACAGCCCGCATTAGTAGTTACGTCGCAGTTACTACGATAATGGTGTTGACAAAGGTGAAGTAGAACTAACCAAAAAACATTGGCAGACCACATGCTATGAACTTTTTATTGAATTACCGATAACTTGCCGATCCCGAGATAACATCGATCTAATGAGAAGCCATGTTCTCCCATTGCCCTGTTTGACAGCAGTAGCGTTTATTTTTGTTGGGGACCAGAGTTTGATTGCCCTGAGCTTTCCGTCGACAATGCATGTTGTGATATTCAGTTCGTTACTGATAACCGGCATTACCAGCTGATGGCCTATTTTCACTGGTGCCGTGCAAAGAATGAACTCGCTCGCCCTTTTCTCACCCTGCTACTTGGCAAAGAATGAGCATGCTCTGCATTTTTACCTGCTGCTGTGAAAAGATTGAATGATGATCCTATCGCATTGATTTACTGCGTTTGGATTGAATGTCACAATGTCTATATAAATCCCTAATGCTTTGTCTTCGCACTCTGCATTATTATTGGAATTCGAGTCCACGAGGTTGACGAGAAAGTGTGGCTTGACCACTACACTGCGGATTTAATTGGCTAAAGGTATTTTTTGAGTGCTGGCAGCATTTCATTGCTGGCATTGTCGACGACGTGGGCCCTCATGAAAACCAAACCTTTATTGTGTGGTGTGGTTCTACTTAACATTTCGAGGGTACCGAAATTGTTCCTTCGTCTGTGACAAGCTCCTTTCCCTGCACCTCTCCCTCCCCCTCCTCCTCGCCCGATGCTTCTATCTCCTCATCAGCCCATAACTGTCAGAAAGATCGAAGCGACTTGATGCAAGAGCGGCTGATTAAAGCCAAGTTCGAAAAGCATGTCTAATGGCTGCCCTCATCACCTTGCTCTTTGACGATGGACGTGCGAATAGTGGCTTGACTCTTTAGGGGTAATGATTCCCCCCTTTTCCCCGTAATTAGACCTAGGGGGTATTAGGATAAATGCTTGAAAGGAAATCCCTGTCTGGGGAAGCAAGGAGTGGGCGGTAAAATTTCAAACGCAGGGAAATTGGATCCATGTTGGGTGTATGTTTGTGCTGGGTTTTGAGTTAGAGTTCCATAGCCAGGAATTGCATGATGGGAAATACTTGTCAACGTCTGAGGAATCATGGGAGTGGAGTGATTTGGGTTTAATATGTTGAGTCTCTGCATTTCTTACCTGGGCATTCCCATTCAAAGTCATTCAACTGTGTTTTAACAATTCAGTCTAACCATGGTCTCCTAACATCTCTAAAGGCTTGACCAGAGAGCTTCGACGCGATTCTGCCACCAGTTGCGCCACGAGCACTCCATAAAAAGGACTATTCTAGCTGAATTGAATTATGGAAGTGACGCGTGATTTCGCGAATTTTAAACGCAAAACATTGCATTGCCGATAAATTATTAAAGTTAACTAACAACAATGGCTTGATGCTCGATACCTCTTTGTGCACTAGACATCGTAATAAAAGCTCACGTGGCTGAATTTCGTTAAATTGAAAAACACGAAGAATCAATGTACGAGTTATGCGATACGCCATTTTCTATTCTCATTAAAAATGTGTTAAACGATCCTTCGACCTAGCAATAACCGTCCGAAGAGTTGAAAAATAGTTGCCCCTACCATGAAAACTGTTCTTGGCTGCAACACCACATTTCTGATTTCGTGTTGCCACATGTGCACTCGGTTCATTGTGCTAAATAAATACAGATGCAAACCTATTTACGTTGTCTTTTAGACTTACGTCAGACTACCTGAGTGGGGAATCGAACCCACGACCTTTGAAACCAAAGGCCGAGGTCCTACTGCTGAGCCATACTGACACTGCCACAGCACGGCACGGCACGGCACGGTCAGTATGACTCAACGGTAGGACCTGGTCCTTTGGTTTCAAAGGTCGTGGGTTCGATTCTCCGCTCAGGCAGTCTGACATACAAGTCCTAAAGGCAACGTACATATCTGTATTTATTAAACTCTTGTTGCGCCTTTGGCTTAGTTCATTGTGCTAAGTGTCTTCCATCATACGAAATTTGCTTCTGTGCTCGTACCCAAGTAGCCAAATAAAATAAAATTCTTTCAAATAAAACATAATTTTAAATAAAATTAAACTATTTTTTTTCCTTGTAAATTTTTACCTTGGGGAAAATGTTGGTGTGAGGGGAAATGTCCGATGGGGGTGGGATCCAGTGCGAAAATATACAAGAAGCTGTAGAATAGATTCTTGTCCACTGCTCTTCCCGAATGGAAATGTTTCTAACCTGCCATTCAGTCTGTGCTGGAAAAGTTCATCCTCAAATATGGATTTTGCGGCATTTAAAATAGGAGGGAAGTACGTCATTGCACATTGACCTTGAATATTACGTAAACGAGGAAGGGCACAGAACTCTTTAACGAATGGTTAGGAGTATATCTATCTCCAAGGCGAAAACCAAACCGCGCCAGTATGAACGAAGTAGTTGAAGGCCCTATTGCCTAATAGGCTTGCCACACATGTTGACCGACCAAAGGGCCAGCATTTGTCTTGTCTGCCCCCAACCTAACTGGTCCAAACAAAAGGTTTAATGCGACGAAGCTAATGACGCATTGTGACCGTGCACCGTTACCAATCGGTCAAGTCAACAGCCATGAGGACACCCATGACGTCATTCGTCGAGGAAAAAGAAAACACGTGGGGAAGGAAGGAAGGAGGAGTAAGATAGAATTTCAGGATGTTTTTGAAAAGTTATCACTTTCACTGGGAAAGGGGTCACAGACTTTTATCGTGTCAATCTGACCGTGCTGACTAATCCAATTGAACTAATTGACGATGAACGTGGAGATAAAAGTAAGCGATGTAACCAATACTCTTGAGGGGTTTTCCCCCTTACCATGGCCAAAGAGTTAAAGAATCCTATTTTGAAATGTAGCCACAAGAAACTAGTTATGGCACGCACAACCGGAACCATTTGGATCCAGTCGCCAGCGTGGGAATGCCACTAATTATTTTAGTATTAATGGGAGTGAAGATTTCGATCCAAGCGTTGATGGCGGCTAGCTCTGTTTGCCATTCTCTTGATATGTGGTGGTGCTAAGGGACCGGTCGTTATTTATGACTGGGGGAAGTGGGGCCGAGGAATTGAAAATGTAATCTCCAAATTTTCGTTGACCTCTCCTCCCAAGATTATGAAAAAACCACGACCCCCCCCTCCCCTTTCCGAAAATAACCTGACGCCCCTCGCAAAAATGAAGCCTTTCAGGTTAAAGTGGCGCTATCACCGATTGAAAACCGTTCGCAAATACTTTGGCGCCATCCTGCGGCAGTGTTATTGTTAACCTGTACAGTTTGCTCCCAGGTGCACGAGGATGAACCAAATTTTTACTCAATAATTAAGGAGGCTCGTGGCTTGTTTGTTTCGTTAAAAGAAATGCCGTTATGCATTCCTTCACTTGGTGCAAACAAGTGCTAGATCGTACTAGATAGCGCTAGATGTTGCCAGATTCTGCCTACTTTCAATTGGTGATAATGCCACTTTAAGTGTAGGTGATCTCCTCTGAATTAATTTTTTTTAAATAGCATTTCTTATCGACTTGTTCGCAGTTGTGTGGAAACGAGCCTTTACTTAAAGTATGTTCTTGAAAGTATTGAAAGAACTTGTGTTTTTTAAATCACCTTTTGGACCCCGATGGCGGTAACCAAGACGGTAACCCCCTATGGTACAAAATCTTTTTTTGAAAGTGTAGAACTATTCAGCGAGTAACACTAGAAATAATGTCAAAATCGTAGGATTTTGCGGGGGGGGGGGAATTATTGAGGTCCTAAAATGACTTTGTTCTCAAGTTTCGCCAGTGTATTTTGACCCCCCCCCCCTCTCGGGGCGCCAAAAAAACCCCCCCCCCCCCGGAGATAAAAAAAAAAAATCGGTCCCTACGTAATATTGGAGCTGAACGATACAAGAGGACACGTATTATTATTTAAAATAATACCCTGCAGCTCCTCTACCCCAACTTTATGCGACTCCTGGAAAGATAAAAATTTTGTTATAAAGCTATGCAAATATTTATCTTTTTCACCCTTAGGGACTGGTGTGTAGGGGGTCGTGAAGTTTTTTTTAGGTTTTGTTTTGAGGGGGGGGGGTCTCAAAAAAAACTTTGACCCTCAAAAATGGGACTTTCAGCAGTCAACATTTCTAAAAACGTCGTAGCTTCGTCATGAAGGTTTTTATAAGATTTTGATGTTATTTCTGGTGTCATCCGGTGAACACTTTTTAAAACCACTTTAAAAAAAAAGTTTTTGCAACACTGTATGTGGTAATGTTGATGTTGTAAAGGGCGTTGTGAAGGGCATGGGTTGGACATGCTGACTAGGTCGGAACTGCCGTAGTAGTAGTGCCAATATGCATCCCTTACGGCACGTCAAGAGTTGTTGTACCCGCATGTCGACCCCCAACATACCCCATGGACCAAGGTGAGAAGCTTGATGGTCAGCCTGACCGTCTCATGTACCAGAGGTCCCTGGTTCGATCCTGACCTCAGCCACCCCTGGCATTTTTGGGAAGAGAAGGGCCCTGTGGTGCATCGTGCTTATGTTGATTGTGGCATGTAAAAAGAACCTAGGAATTTCCGATGGCATTCACCTAGCAAAATTGTCCCTCTCTCCTTCTGGCGTTATGGCTACGGCTGGGTGCGCGGCAAATGCTAAAGGCCCCTCCATACCGTGGTCAGTCCGTGTTGCTTAACTTAAATTAAATTAATACCGGAAGAAAGCAAGCTTATATAACCGGTTCACAACAAAACATGGAACAAAAACACTTTAACACTGAGTCAGATCATATTGTCTTTTCCAACTGCTGGTTGAAGGTGCTGTCACAACACTTTCTGGGAGTGAGTTCCAAGAATTAATGGCTCTCACAGTGAAACAAGACTGTGCAACAATGGTGCGGATTGGTGGTTTCGTCAACTTCATGCTGTGTCCTCTGGTTCGTATGACAGTCGAGCGTTGAAAAAACTGGTCGACAGGCAAAATCACTTCGCCAGACAGAATTTGACTGGTCTTGATAAGGTCACCTCTTAAACGCCTATCAACAAGGGTTGTCAGGTCAAGTCTTTTCAAACGTTCTTCGTAAGGCAAACCCTTCAGCGATGAACAGTGCCTGGTGACGGCTCTCTGAACTTGTTCCAACCTGTAAATATCACCATTGTAATGGGGTGACCAGGCGTGTACACAGTATTCAAGTTTTGGTCGGATAAACGTCATATACAATCTTCTTGTATTCGTAAGTGTCCACGATTTGAACATCGTGGACAGCTGGACATCTTGTAACAGCTGGTCATTTTTTAGAACGGTTCAGACGCCAGTTTTAATCTAAATTGTGTTGCGGCCTTATTTGCATAATTATAATTCCGACCAAATGGCATCCATCCCAGATTGAGGAGCAGACGGTAGCGTTGACGTGGGTGGTGAATGGGATGTCCAGATGGTGGTGGTCAAGCGGCCTGCTTTCCTTTTCTGCTGTGCGTGATTGACGCCTGCCTCCGGTCCATCCTTCCCTCCTTCCCTTCCCACCAAGATCCCGTTTCAAGGCCTTTCAGGTCAGCCTGGCTGTCCACTCTTGATGTGCCCAGGTTATTTACCTTGTGGACTATCACACGATTACGGGTTAATTGCTTGGGGCATGTTGGGGACCCCTTGTCTCCCCTCCGGCATGACATGACATGACTTTCGTCATTAACGCGTATTTTATGTTTGGAGATGATTTCTTTCCCGAGAACCTTTTTACGCGTACCGATCGAAGGTCTGGTTGAACGGAGTCTCCGAAACGCGATGCTGGCGCTAGTGTGACCTCTTGCGTGACTGCTCCTACTTCGTGGACATTCGAAAGAATTATATGACTTTAAGTTCAACTAAAAGGGTTAAACTGTTGGGGAGTTAAGAATTACTAAAGCTAGCGAGAGAGAGAGAGAGGCTCTAGACCCGGATTCGACAAAGACAAAAAAGTGTACGACATTTGTAAATCTTCCAACAGGTTTACGGAGATTTACGGATTTGCTGGGATTTAAAGATTCGCAAAAGATTTAAGTAAGATCTAATGATTTACATGAAGTTTTGCAAGATGTACACGGATTTTTATATTTGCTGAGATTTAGAGATTTACTAAGATATTTGCATGATTTTTTTTCAAGAATTAAACGGATTTAGAGAAGATTTAAAGATTTGCAGAAGGTTTTACAGATTTGAAGATTTACATGACGATTTGCATATTTGCTGGGATTTAAAAATTTACTAAAGATTTATGTAAAATTTAATGACTTTCATGAGATTTTTAAAAGATTACGTAGATTTGCCAAAGATTTAAAGATTTATATAAAGTTTTGAAGACTTACAGATTTAAAGATGTACATGAAGATGTGCAGGGATTTAAAGATTTATAAAAGATTTAAGTAAGATTTAAATGATTTACTCCAGATTTAAGTGATTTACAAGATTTGTACAATATTTACAAGATTTTAATGATTTACACAAGATTTGCAACGGATTTATAAATCTAAATCTTTGGTGTACAAGATTTCTAGCTTTGTCGAACGCTTCGCCCGGATTTGGGTAGCTAGGTGGCTGTATGCACCTCCTTCACCCCACCCCCCATGCTGTGGGTAACTTTTAGTAAAAGGGCAATAATACGTTTGGCATCTTTGCATTGGGGACTTTTTTGGGGGGTCTGTCGCTTACCCTTTTCTGCCCCTTTTCAAGTCTTTTTTTGCCCTCTTCGGCAAGTTTAAGCCTTAAGGCCCTTTTTCAGGCACAGCTAACTGCACCAGGAAATATCGGCACAAAAAAAGCCATTTTTGGTTTGTTTTTACGAAAAGGTCTTTTTGCGAAAAGGGTAGCGGCAATGCCCCGAACAGCCATCTCCCCCCCACCCTGTGACCCTCTTCTCCACTCCCACCCCCTTGTCCACGCTACTGTACCTAGGTGTATACCTGATTCGCCGAATTTCATTGTCCTAATTTTCAGCAAAACGGGAAATCCCGTGTCGCTGAACGATTTTTTGCACAAATTACGTACCTCAGTCGCTGCCGCGCTTGCTGCGGTTAAACATATAACATCAGAAATCGTAACTAATCACAAATGCCTTCCTATTAGGACTACACCTTTAACTTCTCGGACGTTACATTTTGAAGAATATTTTGATCCGACGAAACGGGAAGGACATCTCTTGGGTTCCTTAGGCACATACACATCTTTCGGGCTCCCTCGGGGGGGGGGGGGGAGGAGAAGAGATTACGTCCCTAATACGTAAGGTGGCTGAACAGAAGACATTCACCTACAAATCTTTTATTATAATAGATGGAACAGGTAGAAAATCGTCAATTTTCTGTTTTTATCTTGTCCCATCTGTTTATGAGAGTGAAGAGTCTAATCTTAAGAAGGTGTCAGTTACGCTTACGAGTTTGGCTTTAAATTTCGATGGTTATCTTTTATTCGTCGCACGAGCATCTTAATTTCCCTCTTATTAAGCCAATTGGGTTGTTGGCACAGGAAGTCCAATGCGTGCCAAATCAAAGATCTCTTCATTCTTTCTTTCTTATGCTGACGTGGGACCGACATTTTTTTTTTTTTTTTGTCCTTAACGTCTATTTTTTCTTTTTTTTTTTTTTTTTTCCTTTTTTCTTGGGTGTTGTGGACAACGTCCTGTGAGTGTTTGGAATGTCTCACTTGAGCCGATTTCATCCTTCTCTTGTAGCTCTTTAGCAGCACGACTTTGCCAACTCGTTGTTGTTGCTCCTTTTTCTTCCTTTTCGTTTGACTTTACCTGCTCATTGATTTTTGGTTCTTTGGGGATCTATCATCATTATTTGTTGGGGAGGGGGTATTCGGTCTGACAAAAATAACTGCGCAAACTAACGTGGCAGCCTCAAGGCGATATAATTTAGTAATCACGTGTGCTGCAATTTGTACTGTTTAATGGGCTTAACAAAATTGTAGAATTCAAATTGGCACATTCTACAGAAAATATCTGAAATATCTCGGCTTTTAGGGAGGGGGGGGCATTCCTCAATGTTCACTTGTTTACAGTGCTTTGTTTGTCAGGCTTAATACTAATTAACCCGATCGTCCGTTTCGCTCGCTCCATTGGCGTCGATCTATGCTTCATGTAATTTCTTTGATCCCAAGAGCATCACAAAATGGATGTACTGATTATTTCGACGCAAACTAATTGCAATTGTTGCTCACAGTTCGTTCATCACATTCCTCAGCACGTCTGCATGTCACCTACATCATTCAAAACTTACGATTTGTTTGTTGGTCAGCATGTTTGCACGCCTACTCCTCCATAAATGAGACCCTTACGAAGCAAGTTACTGCAATGAAAATAGGCATTTCCGAAGCGTAATTTAATTGTCTTTCATTTGGCACTATGCTCATCTTTGTAGGTGCCTTAATTCAAGAGGAGTAGAGGTACGCGCACACGCACACACACATCGTACGTTTTGAACGTGTGAATTGGTGTATTGAGCCTGGCAACAGTTCAAAACTCCGTAATGCCCTCTTCCCACAAGAGCTGACCCTCGTGTATGGCGTGTTGGCTACCATACAAAATAGTAATAAAAAACACACAAGAATATGCCAACCAATGGAAACACACGTCAAAACTAAAGGCCTTAAACATAGGCAATAACACAAGAGGTATACCACTATGGAAAAAGATACACACTGTCACATAATGTGCAGTAGTACACGCGTTCCAAGTTATATTGGTACACTTTCTACAAAAGCATTGTCGTGGGGATATTCTCTATATTGTACAGGGTG
>JAHWFP010014947.1:0-22810 GCA_023313725.1 Lithobius niger | reverse complement strand
TTAGGCTTTAAGTCTTGATAATATAGGCCTACCAATCTGAGATATTTTTATATACGGCATTCACTGATGTGTTTCCTTTACTCCAATAACACGCTAACTTAGTTCTTACCTTGAACAATTACATTGTGGATGTGCGCATAATAAAGCTGGGACATCTACCTCCCCTATCAACATTTCGAAAGCGAAGTGGGGTCGGCACACTGTACAGAAACTGTGGAGTTATGTGACATGTTTATTGCGGATGTCCTTCACGAGAATTGAAGGCCTTCCTTACGTCAGTACTGTAATGTTTCATCCCACAGATTTGCAATTTGTAAGAGTTGCCGTTGTTCATATAATGTACGTGTATCTGGTAGAAGGACTTCCAACAATGTTATGCCTAATGCAGGTCATTGTCCGGCCCTTCTTCATCTTGATGGCCTGAGAGAGAAAGTATCTTTGGGGGGGGGGGCCGCGGGGAGGTGTCCACAACAACAACAAGTTCACCTTGTCGGTCTAACGATGGCCCAAGAGGCGGCCGTGTTGATGAGTAAGCCGGCTAATTGTCCAAAAGATATTAACTGTTGAAACTTTGAAAGGTAACCTCGTTTAGCGTTTGTCCTGTAGGCATCCAAGTTTGATGGACAATGATGTCCTGAGGGGAATTGCAGAGAAGGGGTCATCGCTGCCTCACTCCCGATCATAAATCCCACGGATTGAAAAGTTAACCCGACTTTTAAAAACACTATACTTCGACTTTTTAACTTTAACAGCCCTATTCCATAAATCCACTCAAGTGCGAGTGTGAGAGGGCAAATGTGAGTGCAACAATTTTGAGGTGGAAACACCAATCTAGTTTTCTGGTACATTTCCTTTTTTTTTTTTTTTTTGTTGGCTTTCGTTACACTTTGAAGACAGCGGTCACCTTTTTTCATGATTAGTATTTCTTATTACTACTGCTGACGCCCGGATTTATTTAATGTTCAGTTTGGCATTGTTGCATAATAACAATCTTTAAAACAAAGTAAATCAATCAGTTTGGTCGTTTTGAGATGCCTAGCGCCTGAACCACTGACCAATTAGAAGAGGCCTTATGAAAAGGGCACATCTCCAGAACAATACCTGTAAAATGAGCTAAGAACCAGATTCTACTAAGTAGAAGTAATTAGGCAAATATCAACGTTATTCAGGTCGGTTTTTTTTTCAACAAGAAAACGTTAAGCTGTGTCACTAACAGTGACTTTTATATTGTCAGGCAACCAAAGTCTCCCGGTGAAACAAGTTTCAGCCTTTTCTGTCGCATTGTTATTTATCCTCAGATGGCTGAAAACAGCCAAACTACATTAGCTGTAAAGACACAACGTGTCTAGTGGTCGCCATGCTCATATATATTTTATCTGGATAGGTGTTATCGTTTATTATCTTGGTGGACGACACACTAGCGTGTGTCTTGATAACAGCTTGCAAAAAAAAAAAAATATTTTGAATTCAGAAATTTGATACAACACCCCGTAACCAAATCCTGAAACTCTGCCAACTTAAAATTCGTGGTTTGACTTAAAAATGTGAAATTTAATTTTAGTATTCGGCCATAATTACGATACGTTGTGGCGCAACGTGACCTTGAAGTACTTGATGAATTATGGTCGAAAGTCGCTGCAAATTACTTAATTAATCCTTTATAATTTTTTTTAATGTTAAGTTGTGACTACTAAAAGGTTTTTATATGCGATTCATATTTGAGCCATCGAAAGGGAAAAATACTGCAACGTGACCTGAATTTTAATTTAATTTTTTTTTCTTAGAACGCCTGAGAGGAGTTTGGCGCCAGATAGGAGGAAGGGGCGGGCTACATTCCTATAATGAGTAGCATCTTTGGGGCGCCACAGGCAGACATGCACAATGGACATAAGATTCGACAACTTTTTTTCTGTTTTAACTCGACGCAAAAAAAAAATTACAATGGTATAAAAAATTTACATGTATAAAAAAAAACAGTGGTACTGGTTCTTCACCGCGTTGCTATTTGATTACCAGATTTTTTTTTCCCCAGGCAGAGAATTTTAACCCGTCTAGACCGTTTTAAAATCTTTAAATTTAAATCTTTGCCTCGTGAGTGGTATTGTTCGTGGTTCATTTTTTTTTTTACAAATTCGTGTTGTTGGCCACATGGCATGGCAAGCCATACTTCTTTTATTATACAATTACAGATTCTTTAAATCTTTTAAAGATATTTACAATTTTATTTAAGGATATGTATGTAAATCATTTATAGGCAGGCTTCCGCAGGGAGCTACTTACTGAAAAGCTTTCCCCTTTTATCAAGAGAGCTTCTTAGCTTCCCCACCACGAAAAAGCGGTCAGTATTAGCGCTCACAACCCGTTCGGTACCTGCAACTAACTGTGTTTTTTTTTCTTTTGTATTTTTAGCTTATATTGGATGATTTTTAAATTTACATATATTTTTTTAAATCTTTTATTGGTTATGTACGACAACTGGCCATCTCCCCTCCCGTACCTTTCCTACGCTTCTGGCGATGCCATCGGGGACCTTTGTGTTCCTGGCAGGTCTAACCTTGGTGGCAAGGTAGTTGTGATCCTACCCTACCCTCCACTTTTCCACCCTTTTGGCCATGCTATTTTTTAAACTATTTTGTAGACTTGTTTTATTGTTATCTCATTCATATGCTTTTAATTTCTGCTTTTGAAAAATCTCTCTTACCTTTGCTAGCCAATGCTCTCTCCTTTTAGGCTGGCCAATCAGCGACCTCCTGGGTCCTTGCCACTCCTGTTGCTCCAGCAACAAATTACTTTATTTATTTTATTATTAAAGATATCTGTACCTCAACCTCATTTTTAATCTTGAAATAGAGCGAATTACAGAAATCTGCATTGCAATTACAGATATCTTTAAAAGAAATACACATATAAAATGAATTATAAATATCTGTAATTGAAATAGAAATATCTGATTACTGGTATTTCTAATTCACTTAAAGATATCTGTAAATATGTGCCTTATATATATATACCTAGGAATATTAGGGATATATATCCCTAATTCAGCTTAGGATATATGTAATCGAATTGAATCGTGGTGTTGGCATTCTCCATAAAATTTAACCGCGTTTGCATGGCAAGCCATTCTTATTTTATTATGGAATTACAGATTGTTTTAAATCACTTAAAAATATTTGCAATTTATTTAAGGATATCCGTAAGTCATTCATAGATATCTGTAATTGAATTGTTGAATGTTGATATCTATAAATGGCACGTATTTACAGTTATCTTTAAATGGATTATAGGTATCTCTTATTCAGTTGCATATGTCTGTAATTCAATTGCAGTATCTGTAAATGATTTTTGATATCTTTAAAGACTTGCAGCTATCTTTAATTGAATTAAAGATATCCGTAATTCTATAATAAAAGAAGGAATGGCTTGCCTATACGTTTGTCTCCTCTGATAATTCTTCAAGAGGACTAAAGCATTCTAGCTCTTTTGGCTGCATTCAAAGGTAATGGGATGATAATAGGCCTCACGATTTCAATATTGTGAAGCGAGAATGCATAATTCAATGTAGTTTAATTATGTAGACAGTACGTCTATTACAAACTCTGAAAAACTATCATGCTATATTCGAAATTCCAATCAACACAATCGTTGGTTACTAATTTCCGACACACTTTGACTATAGTGTGATAGTTTTTGTGTGTTTCCAATGTTGAAAATTATTTAAATAAACCCCGTACTGTTTTTTTTTTCATTTCTTTTTTAGATTAGTGTATCTTGTATTCTTACAAGCCCCGTCTTTAATTCAAACTGTTTGTTTGCTTCTTTAAGAAATGAAAAAAGTTCACTCCCAACACGTTTTCTTAAGAAACAATTTGAATATGCGTGTCATTCTAATGGAAGACTTATTTATTGTCTTTCAAAAAATAAGCCGTGCAAGTTGATTATCATATTTTCCTCTTCACTTGTTATATTCCGTGTCGGAAAAGCAACTCGCACTTCATACTTTGTATTTTTAAGAATTAAAAATATAACTAGTGACTGGGGGAAAATTTTGGTAATGAACTTCTAAGCAGCCGGAATAAACATGCACATGATTTGTCCTTTTTCTCCAATTAACTTCTACTTGATATATTATGTCCAATATAGTTTTCTGATAAAAAGTAACCGTTTGAAGCCATTGTAGATATATGAACTTGTATTTTCTTAACTTAATCGCTTCCTCCCAATAAAAGTTGCCTGTAACTTATTTCTCCCCCCCCCCCCCTCATGCAGGTAATTACGAATTCTGGCCAAGGAGTGTACAGCATTACGAAACAGTTACGTTTGCTCTGTATTTTCCAAATCATTAAAGGACATTCCTCCCAACGCCATTTTTGTCGATCCACCACATCAAGTACGGCCTCAAAGTTCTATTTACTTACCGTTAGTCAATCCTTTGGTAAAAAATCCTTTTTAAAATTTAGCGTCTAGGAAATTTTCTGTTGAATATCGGGAACTATATTTATTAGCATTAGATCAAAAATCGGAAAGACTAATGCGGTAAAAATTAAAATTATTTATGCCGATAGATCGCCGAAGAAAAATTATAAGCTACTAGCCTACAAAATTATAAAGTGAGATATTAAAATACGAAAATCATTCCAGTTTGTGCCGACCCAATTTTTAAATTCATGCTGTTTCATCTACGTCCAATGCCAACTGAGACGCAGCTACTATCTTATACTTGGCCTCGTGTTACGACGCAGTGTCTCACGAAACGGTGCGATGTAACATGCGCGTGTGGCGATCGGCACGTGGCTGTTATAAGGTAGGCGGAATGTACCTTTAAGTGTTAACATGAATTTCCAGAAATCCCGTACAACCCTCAGAAACCTGCACCTGGAAAAGTTGGGAGACTTTTTTTTTTTTTTTCGTTTAGGTGAGAGTTCGGAACGTCAGGGGAATTTGCAATATTATGAGGTAAAGCAGGGTATTTGAGCGAACAGAAATTATTAAAAAGGAATGGTTTGAAAGGAGCCCCTCTTCGAATTTCTAAATCACGAAATAAATATGAAGCAAGCTGTGGTAAAAGGAATGAGATTTAGGGAAAGCTTGATGGAGCAAAATAGTCTCGGGCAATTGGTAGGAAAATTACCGAACTGAAGAAACTCCCGTGAAATTATAATAATTACCAGCATTTGTGGATGGTCATGAGAAGAGGTGTGAGCCGATAACACCGAAACCTTAAAACGAAAATACACTTTTACATTCACTGCGCCCTCTTCAAGAAGCAATTAAAGGGCTGTTTATTTAACACTTTACGAAATTTAGTCACGTTCCGAGCATTCACCGTTACCGTGCTAATTCCATATATTCACGACCCGAACCGAAAAGAAATTTTTTCAAGATTTGAACTCAAAACCTCCAACTTTAAAGGATATCCTCTAGTGGAATGGTGTCTGTTGGCCAAATCGAGAAATAGAAGGTCAACAGCAATCAGACCCTTTAAAATCTTAAAAGTGAGAATTAGATAAAATTTTATTCTTCGGAGTTCCTGCAGTTCCAGACCAGTCCTCGATAAACGTTCGATATGGTCTACCTCACACAGTCCCGGCAAACTCTTTGTCAATTTTCGCTGAACCGACTTTATCAGGTTGATATCTTTAGCCAAATAAGGGGACCACACTGGTGTTGCATACTCCAGTATAACTCCATTTTAGTAAGTACTACCTGTTTTGTGTTTTTAGGGTTTGTCATCAAATTTCAGGGTAAAATGCCGGTTTTTTTTTGGTTTTTTTGTGGGAAACCTGGGAAAGTCCAGTCGCAGATCTTTGTGTAGGAACCATGATAAAACAAAATATGCTTTAATAAAATGTCATTGAAGTTCCAAGAATGGAGACGCATTTTCCTCTTTATGACAATTCCTAGAGAAATGGAATGGGTTTGAGTGGCTTCTAAAAGTCCACTCACCCTGTTTTTAGTGTTTACTAGGACCATGTCTTAGTCTCTTCAGTTTGTGTGATGGATGGAAAGTTTGTTGGCTCTAAATTTTGTTAAGACAAGTTACCTTGACATTGGGGAGAGTGACATGAATCAACTTGACGCGAATGACTCACAACAAAGTAGCTAATTTGCGTGTTGTTTAGGTAAGGGTCACGCACATTCATTTGACAAACGGTTTACTCATTTACATGTGGTTAACCCTAAAAAGAGCACAGTACAGTCGGTCCTGAAAAGTTTAAGAGTTTCGTCTCAGAACTCGGGGACCCATCGCAGACCTCGCATTGCGCATGATTGTGAGTCATCTGAAATTCCAAGATGGCGACGGTTATGGCTCCGCCAGCTCGTTACGAAAACAGTCAGTAAAGAAAATTTCGAAGCTACTGGGAAGATTTTTCGTCAGGTGAAAGGGTCTCCGCAAATTGGGGCACTTGAGGTACGTACCCCCCTCCCCCCACGCCTTTTTTTTTGCCTCTTTTGCACTTATGGTAGATAAAACTACGAAGAAAATACATTAAACAAAGGCTTTTTAAAGATCTTAATACTGAATTGACGGTTAGACAGATAGTGCCTGCCCTGTTTTTGCCATTTTTCCCGATGGTGTTCCCTTCTCTCCCTCCTTTTGTCCCACTTAGGCAGATAAAATTCTGAAGAAAATGCATTAAACAAATGCTTTTTGAGGGTCTTAATACTGATGTGAAGTTTGGAAAAATAGTGCCTGCCCATTTTTGCCCTTTTTCAATGGTGCCCCTCACCTTTTTCCCTCTTAGGCATGCAGATATGATGAAGAAAAACCAATAAAATGAAGGCTTTTCAAAGGTTGGGAAAATAGTGCCTGCCCTTTTTTCCCTCGGCCCCCCCCCCCTCCCATTGTTTTCATCGTCTGCATTCATCCACGGCAAAAGAAATTCTTTGTTATTGTCACGGTTTATGCGACTACAACCATTTACGCAAACAATGTCAGAATGCCAGACAGCACTGTTACCATGGCAATGGTATCTTCACCATGGCGACTAAATTCTAGCTTAGAGAGTTCAAAGCTATGTAGATAGACCCTGAAAGCTGGACAGAATCATGAGAATTAGGCTACTTGTTTTGGTAAACAACAAAATAACAACCCATTTTACCGTTAACCGCGTGTCTTTCTTCCTCACCGTGCGTTCGATCTCAATCAAGATGTAAAATCAGAAGCTTGTAAATAATTCCGTTACGAAGGAACAAGGAGTTGAGGCTCTGTCTTGAAAGAGATGGAAACAGTGCCCGATTCCGATCTGAGACATAATATTGGCCAGTGGCGTAACTAGTGGGGGGGGGGGGAAGCAAACGGGCGACTCCTACCCCCCCTCAATAATATTTTGAAGGCTTATTCGGCAAATTGGCCTAGTCCCTTTTTGCGTATAGCTGAAAAAAAAATCTTTACAAAGACACTGTACAAGGCTAGAAAATGCCGGAAAATAGCAAAAAATACGTCAGCTTCTGGAACTCTGCCCCGGACCGCGCTGGGAAAGCTCACAGCGCTCCCCCAGACCCCCGTAGCTCTTGTTGGTTTCTCCGCCGTCCACACCAGTCGGCTTAATGGCTAGTGTTGCCGCCTCAATGCAAAACTCAGTTCGCCACTGATGTCGGCCGATGCTACCACAGGAAAAATGTTATCTACGCGTGCGTCCTTAATTCTCCCCCCCCCCCCCCACACACACACACACACACACACACATACGCACACGCACACTCACACTCCAGAAAAATTGTCTCGTCTTCTTTCATTCGGATTAAATTTATCTTGTTGTCGTGTCGAAGGTTCGTTGGGAGAAATGTTAAAAACGAACTGAGGTGCACTGGTAGTCGAACTTGAACCTGTGCGCTCTAATGATTTTTTTTGTTTAATTGACCGAAATGAATTGAAAAGGTCAAACATGAAAATAAACACGACGTGTTGAACCCTAGAATTCCTCTTCGAGGCCATAGCACGTTATGCGCATTATGCATTTATGTCTACCGGGAAATTAAGAGTGCAAACGGTGTCGACAGTCAACACCCTGCTCGAACTTTTTTTTTTAAATTACTGTATTGATTACGAGATTGATTATCAGGCGTTAATCTTTGATGGTCGATATCGGTCATGATCAGGTTGTAGTTGTGTCTATTTTTAGATTGGATGGCCCCCGGCCAGACAACCAAGTCGGTGGGAACGAAGAAAGGTTGTTTGGCTGCTTGCATTACATTGATTCCGTGTGTTGCAGGGCAGCCACGCCTTTGTCTGCAGCTGCCTCCCGATACCGATCAACAGTTAAACGATAGCTAGGATAGGAAAATACGCCTTGATTTCTGGGCAAAGCCCCGGACCCTGCACGTCGTTATCACGAATGATTCCCGAGGGATCGGTATTTCTCCGAAAGTTGCTGATACCACAAATATCGGCAACCGTACCGGTATCACCTTTGTTTTGGCCACTCTCGTCTCAACAATTCTGCGTACGGTCGTGAGACTTAACAACGACCATAGCAAGTTCGCTTTTGATTCTGTCATGATCGATCCTGGCCCACGTCGTGGACCTACGGACCTAGTTGCATGGAAACCATTTGGCTTTTTGAGGGGGCGTATTTTTTTTTTTTTAATATTTGTTCATTTCAGTTGAGTTTTCAACTGCTGTGTGTACTCACCAGAGGCCAGAAATTGTCCCAAAATAGAGTAAAAAATAGTGTAAAATGTATTAGCTTTCCCGAGCCCGCCTTCTTCCAGCTAGGGGATCTGGGGGAGCACTGTGAGCTCCTGCTGTAAAATCCTTCCTGTACCTCAGTCGTGATTTAATTCAAGTTATTCTGATAAATCTTAAACGATGGCCAGTTTTCATTCTGTTTGCTTTTTTTTATGCTCGCTTGCTTTCTTACCAAAATGTCATGCGGCAACCATGGTCTGGCGTCTCACTATTGATCTGTAGTTGATTTTTTTTACAACTAGGTCGATAAGATAGTGATATAGGTTCTTATCTCGGTCAGTCTTTTCCCCTGCATAATTTGCAACGATTTATGCATATTGATATAATTATTGATTAGTTATTTGTTATTATCAGTTTGTGACTCGGGATGAATATTTTTGGATGAGGGCCATTAAAACCATTAATGCATTATTACCCACATACAGCTTGTCCTTGAAATGAAATGAAATGATGCGTGGGTGGTTATTGTGCGTGGGTGGGCGTGAGAAATGACGGGGAGTGGCAGTTAGAGGTGAGACGCAGCGCGTGCACCAGCCTTGTTACTGCCCATTCAACTTTGATAGACAGATGGACGCGTTGCCCCGTGAACTTGTCAACCCGTCCGATGAATAGGAAGAATGCCAATGAGGTGGGGAGTGGGGTTGTCTGCCCTACAATGCTCGGAATGCCGCCTTGGCTAGTATATTAGGCTGTAACAGTTACGATCGGCCGTTATGTATGTGTGTATTTATTTTTGTGTCTTTGGCAGGGGCGATCAGATTGGGGAGGTGGGCCCGTGCTAGAAGGGGCCCCTGGTCGCCAGTCAGGCTAAACAAGGTTTTCAGTGGGTTCTGCTGCACGCCAGCCCTGGCTTAGTTGGGGCCCTGGCAGAAAGCCTGCTGCTCCTGATACTGTACTACCGTCAACAGCCAGTTAAATACCCACGGGCCTTTGAAATTAATTCGATAAGGAAAAGGGGTAGGCCGTAACAAAGTTATAATTCGAATCTTACGTCTGTCTAGGGAGGGTAGGCCTTTAAAAATACGTAAACACATTATACTTTGAGATTGTGCGTATTTTTATTGGTGTTAACGTGTTTAGGCCTAACTCCATCGCGGAAAGCTCGGCATCTATGCGATCATTCTTGTGTACACGTGACTGAGTTTGGTCTAGCATTAACGTAATGCCTTTATTCTCATTATTTCAGGAATTTAATTTATTAGTTACCAGTTTTATTACGTATTAGTTTATTTACTGGCGCCCTCCCTTCCTCCCCAAAAAATTAAGATTTGGGAGGAGGGTAAAGCTGGGAATTCGAACTAGCAATTGTCGACCGTTGTGAAGGGTAGTGATAATGTACAGAATAGCTCCCAAAGCTGCTGAACAGCGTGGTAGTCTTTCACTTTGCTTGATCTGCCTTGACTTGTCTTCTGTTTCTAGGTTGGAGTTTGTTTAACATCTCTGTAATGTTTGGCGCAGTGGCAACCCGGGCCAGCTGCCCTTCACATTAATAATACAGAGCTCTGCTTCAGTATCCAACATGACCACCGCTTCACCATTGTTGTGTTGAGTCATTTCATTGTTGTGGCCTTCTGTTCGGCATTTTTGGTGAGCTTTGGGTCTTTCACGTAGCGTGTTGATCTGATTCGTATGTGCAACAATACGGTGATGAAACAGTGACACGAAACATTGTTGCAGCAATAAAAAGACACCCTCTTTTCGTTCATCCTGCACGCATATATACCTTTCACAACATTTGCATAGGTTCGTGCATCCTACGCATGTATATCTTTTGCATGAACATTCCGTTATTGTAAGCAGATCTTTAAATCAGACACATATTCAGATATTTAAAACACCAAAGTGCTCCAAGGCTCGGACGGATGAACCGGCTCAGTTTTAGAAGCAGAAAGATTTATAAGTATTGTTTAAAAACAACGCCAATAATCACAATAAACATCATACAGCTTAAAAGGACATACCTCCCTATTTTCTGGTATCCTACGCGTATATATCATTTGCAACATTTGCATACGTTTAAGTGAAAGTAACAAAACCGTCTCGTGCGTGGGAAAAAAAAACGAAAAACAAACGCGTTTGAATATTCGTTTGAACACTACGTTGCAAAACTGAGTCATGCAAGAAAGCCAACATGGAGGCATGGAGTTATTTTTGGTGTGCAATAGAACTGAATGTTGGCTTTCCCGTCTGACTGTGATGCGTATGTAGTTGCACATTTATTTCTACCCTGGTATAGACGGAGGGGGAGATATCATGATTTCTAAAGTTTCTTGCAAATTCTCAGCCGTCGCCACCTTATAACCATGTCAACCCCCATCCCAGCTGGTATTATTTTTGTGTTGACCAGTCCAGTGTGGGGGGGTCAACGGACCCCTCTTGTCTGTCTGTCAAGTGTGAAGCGGCCTGATGCTTTCGTCCTGTCGCTTTTTCTTTTCTTTATTTTTTGTAGCAAGCGTCACATCCGGTTCGGTGCGTGCAAATGGCACCTCCCACGAAACAAACACCTCATCCTGATTTATGGACGTGCAAATAAGCCAGTTAGCATCGGGCGGTCATCTTACAAGTCGCTGACATCCCAGACCTGAAAATAAACATAGTATTTGACTTTCTATTTTGGGACTTAAGAGGATAAAGGTCCTATTCAGAGGTTTTTAAAAGTCGCCCAGGGCCGTACGATCTTTTTGTACCGCGCATTGCAATAGTTACCTTCTTTTTAACCCCCTCCCTTACCGACAAGAATTTGGTTTAAAAAACACTCGTACGTTAATAATTTGGCGATTGTCATAATATACCAATCATATTATCAGTAATGGCCAACGTGGCTGAACGGTGAGAGAGCTCAGCCTAGTTGCTTGATTGCGGATCTGGTCGAGCCCGTGAAAAGGGGATCGTGGCAAAGTCCCCACCAGGACTGTCGGCCAGGGTGGCGTGAGAGGCTACCATGCACCTTCAGAGGAACTATAGGAACTATTCTGACCAATTCTGGACAATCTTTCGGCCCTACGGTGGTCGGAGGTTTCCCGGATCGAATCCCCTGGCTGGCTCCTCCCGTTACCAGATATTCCCCAAAGAAGTCTAGTAATGTTCCAAATTGAGACGTTTCAGCTACACGAGCATTAAATTGCTTCGGCTGGCTTAAGGCTCAAGAGAAAATAATTTTATAAAATTATAATAGTATTTTTGTCGATAAGAAAGTCTATTTCAACCACACGTCGGGCCTTAATTTTGAAGAGAGCTATACCGTACGATTTTGGCGCCATACCCTTCATTTGAAAATGTTGAATAAAGGCCAGGTAGTCCTGAAAACCAGTCTTCTTTCAAAGAATTTCTAAGCATGGATTTTATGCGCTGTGTGGTGGTCACCCAAATACTGTCCACTGCAACAGGAAAAGTCAGTGGGGGAAGAGAAGCGTTAAGATTTGGGTAGGCCTAGTATCCTAAGTCGGATTGGCGCAATCAACAATTTGTACACGTGACACACAGTTGCTGCGCGAAGAACGTATAACCGGAGTGACATGATGGTTTTGATCTTTGTCGTTAGTGGTCAACAATTTCTTAGTTACTATTTTTTACGGTCAGACGTAACCATCAAATGGAAAAAAAATAATCCCGCACATGGGGGGGGGGGGGCCACGCCAACCAGAATATACTATCAGAGTGGTTTTCAAGGTTTTGTGGAAATCTGGTTATGGACAGCATTTTTTCCGCGAAAAATGGCAACACAACAAAAAAAAAATTTAGGTATTAAACTCTTAGATAAAATAAATGTCATAGTCGAATTACATCCTTTTCAATCGCTAAGGTTATCACTGGACGGAGAGGGACAATTTTGCTAGGAAATACCTTGGATCTTTTACATGCCACTGTCGAAAGGAGCACGAGTACATATCGGGGGCCCTTCTCTTCCCGAATACACAGTTAAGGGTTGGCTACGGCCAGGATCGATCCCGGGGCTTTTGGTTTAAGAGACAGTCTTGCTAAACATTGAGCCACCCTTAGATTGATGAATATCAATTTATATATTTATTAAAAATAAAATAAAAGAGCGCCACGCTGCTAATTAGGCTTCCCTGCACATCACGGCACGTCACTGACAACAGAAACGCACGCATTTGAAATGGAGAGAACTTCAGGCCATACGCTACGAAAACTCCGTTTTGTAAATTTGATTTGTTTAGTTAACATTTCGGCAGTAATTTGTTAATGATATACCGTGAAAAAAACATACCCTCACTATTTTTGCGATTCTCACGCAAGGGAAAAAACTGGAAAATGAATGCTTTTGCAACGTTTACCAAAATTTAAACTAATCCTGGAAAATAATCTCACAGACAAGCCAACATAAATTGCAAGATAGTAAGCCAAAGCAACAAAATAAAAACAACGACGTTTCGAAGGTTTCCTAAAATATTTACAATTCCATGGTAAAAAAAAAAAAAAATCATACAGTCGGAATGGCGCGATTCACCAATTTCCAGTTGCCTTGAAAATTCCCATTACCTTTTTTAAAGCATTCTCCTTTTCATAATGCTGTTTAATCTAGAGAAAAATAATTCGAACATACCCTTCCGCGCCGCTACTCACTGCGCAGCCTCCTCATATATAACCCGAAGCAGACCTTTTCTTCTCTGGGCAACACGCTGTTCACATCGGTCCGCTCGATTCCTCGATCCTTCGATTCCACCATGCCACGGGCCAAAGGGACTCCCAAGGACGGTTACGCATTCCGCACTCCTCGATCCACATCCCCTCCTCTCGATCCGCCATACGTTGAGCTTCTAGAACTTACCACGGATCAGGATACCGCGGCTACTTCTCCGATTCCGTGCAGCCAGCCTCCGCCAGTTCAAGATCTTCGATCCCTTGCCGACGAACTTTCTCACTTCGAAGAGCGCTATGCTCGTCTTAAACTCCAACTTAAGGCTCGGAAAATTGCTGCCAAGTTGGCATCTTCATGCGGTCTTCAACTTACACCCATGGATTTGTCCTCAACCATCAGTTAGTGGCCGATCCGCTCCCCAGCATACCGACGAACTACTAACATCTTCCCAAGTACATAGTTTAAAAATCCTTGAGGACCTCAATCCTCGATCCTACGCTCCTTGATACCATATGAACTCTCGATTCCGCCTCCACTTTGTGCATGGCTACTGCATCCCTGGTCCCATGTAGCCAGCCCATGTTGGCTAGTAATCTTCGCTCCCTTCGTGAAGGACTCTCTCGTACGTAGGACCGTTATAATCACTTCCTTTCGCTCCGCTTTCGATCTTCGATCCTCGCACTACCACCATGCCGTGGACCAAGGGTACCCTAAGAGGGGTTCCTCTGTCTGCCCCTCCCGATCCGCATCTCAGGTTCTCCCGGATCCACCAGTTTCAGGGAATGTGGAATTCTTTGCATTAACTGCGGAACAGGATTCTTGGCGCCTCAGCTGCCATTGATGAATCCCTTTCCGTCCGTGCCTTCGATTCCGCCTCCGCCTTACGGCACAGCACAGCACCTACAATCTCATGTGGCGAACACAGGCCAACTAATGATCGTCGGTCGCTTAGTGAAGACCTCTCTCTAAGATATACGGATCGATTCCGCTCGGTCCGCCTAACCATGGTCCGCTGCGCAGCAGTCCACCTGTTATCGATCCGCCGCTTAGCACCAGTCCTCTAGGTAGCACTCCACTTGGCAATGGTCCGCTTAGCGATGATTCGCTTGGCAACATTCCGCTTGATGCCGATCTGTCTAATAATGGTTCACTTAGCAACAATCCACTTAATAACAATCCGCTTGGCATCGATCCGCTTCGTGCCGAACCACTTCTCAGCGATCCTCTTCATCGATTCTCCTCGGCTTGCAGCCGGCTGGGCCCCTACACTCCGCCTGGCCGGATCAGTCTACAGTTCCTCAACGTGGTATGAAACTCAAACCCACTCCTCATGTTACCCCTCGACCTCCTGCTTGCAACAACAGCATCACGTTCCTCACTGTTCTTCGATTCCCCTTACTAAACCTCTGTAAGGAGGTGACAGGAGAGAATGCTTCCCATCACATTAGGTACTGCATTTTCTTCTTCTTTTAGAAACACCACCATTTACTAATGCTCTCTTGCCACGGACAACGATCCGTTCCTCTCAGTTGGCCCGCCTCAACTTCGGACCAGCATTATAGGCCTTTCCTGAGCTTCTTTCCCCCTCTACCCTTGTAAACAAGGGGACCTATCGCTCAATACCACGTACAGCACTCCGCTGTTCGATATCACCTTCCTCCGGTTCCCGTCCTTCATTCAACCAGTACATTCAGGATTACGATGTACCGGCGTGGTTCCATGGTTCTACCACTGCGAGTTCTTCATCATTATTCGACACATCAGAGCGCATGTCTTCAATCATTTTAAACTTCAGCTATCCAAACCACAGCTCTGAACAGTGCTGTTGGTCTTTCCCACGCCACGATCCGCCCTATACTCCGCCTCATGTTGCCTTTAGTCAAAGGGCCACCTAAAGAAATGCTGCTCCACCAGGTACCTTCCATACCACCGTTACCTTGGTACCTTCTCCTTCAGGGCTTGTAGGGGTTCTCCAATTAACTGCGAACAAGACTCACTGGATCCTTCGTTGCCTTTCGTCAGCCTTTCCTCTCCAAGCCTTCCGCTTCCGTCTACACCGGCTAGAGGACTGGTTCACCTGGCACCATCCGTGCCACCGGTCCATATTGGCACCCTGTCACCCCCAGACCTGTAGAGGTTCTCGAATTAACTACGGACAGGACTCGCTGGATCATTTGTTGTCTTTAGTCAACCCTTTCTTGCCGAGCATCTCGCCTCCACGTGTTGGACGGCTGATGCGCCCAGCACCAACCATGTTTCTGGTCCCTTTGTAACCCTCTACTTTAGGATTGTAGAGGTTCTCGACTTACCTACAAACAGAGATTACTAGATCCCTCGTTGCCTTTAGTCAACCGTTTCCTCTTCAAAACTTCCACCTCCGCCTCTCTGACACCACTAGTTACTACCGCCGCTAGGTCCCCTTTTTTTCAGGTAACCAACATGCCGTTAAGACTGTCCGCTACGCACCTGCAGCATTTTTTGCCACAGGTTTTGGTCCATATTCGGGACATTGTACCACCACGCTGCTCATTCAACCGCTCAGTCCCCACGATCCAGGATCGCTCCACCGACACTCCATCACCGTTCAGCCGCTCTGCCTGGATCAACTTGGACCCTTAATCCTCGATCCACTTACCACGCCGTGGGCCACGAGCACTCCCAAGGTTATCTACGGTCCGCCCTCCACGATCCGCATTTCCATTTCTCCTGGACCTCCCGTCTCAGGGAACACAAAGGTCCTTGAACTAACTGCGGACCAGGATTCCTTGGAGACTCTGCTACCGATAATGAATCCTTCCCGTCCAAACAGTCGACTTCACCTCTACCTTGCGGTGCGACGGTCAAGTCTCCGATCCCATGCAACTAAAGCTTGCACCTGCTAGTAATCCACGATCCCTCAGCAAGAAACTCTGTCAACCGCTCGGCCAATCCGCCACCACTCCGTTACTGTGTCCCTTTTCGAATCTCCCTCACCATCTCAGGGCAGTTTCCCATTGTCTGATTCCTGGTCTGAGGACCTGGAAAAGGAGGGAAGGGCCAACCGACACCCGCCTCCCAGCACAATAGTATCTAGGTACTGTAACTTTCCTACCTTCAGACGACTTGCCTCCCTCCTTGGCCACCCTTGGCCTGCTCCGCCATCATGATTCCTTCAGCTTACTCGGCTCCTCAGCCGTATAAACTGTAGACCGACTTGGGATAAGTCGCAAAGACACGATCCACCGACATGCGCCCATCGTCTAGTGACTACATACACCGATTCCGTTGGTTTCACCTTCTTGAACAAGACAACGGTTCCCCAACCTTCCTGCTCAAGGACATTCATCGAGGACTTCAACTTTGATCATGGGAACAGCACTCCGATGGCCCCCACTTTACCAAGCACTGAGAAACCATGACAGATCCTTACTTCTGACACGATGAACACACACCAAGTACCTGGGTGCGGCCACCAGTATTATATCAAATCTACACACACACCTATAGGCTTCATTGGTATATCCAGGAACAAGTCGATCCTACCCCCCCCCCCCCCGGCCGGAATTACTCCCCTTCCTGACATCCTCATCCACCAGCAGCTTACGGGGATCTACGATCCTAGTTTACCGGTTCGCCCTGACCGAACCATTTTCAAGGCGCAGGTAATGATAACCTATTCTATAACTATAGGATACCCTCACTGCTCCACTCATTCCAGGTCGACAGGCCTCGACTCCGCAGGCAGTTTCCCAGAATTAGAGTCTTTCCATTGTACATTGTGTCATGCCGTAGTCCGATATTTTTACTTCTCACTACCTCCGAGCCACGTCTCATCACACTGAAAAACCGCCGTACGGAATCAAGCCTTTTGTTGCGGCCCGATGAGTACAGTAACCCCTTTGCATACTTTGTTCTGTGTAGGGAACCGGTCGCTACGCGAGGGGGCTTGGTGAGATGGCGCCCGCCGCTGTGACAAAGTCTAGGGATTGCTGTAAAAAAGGTAATGGATATTCTCAAGGCAACTTTAAACTCCAAAATACCAGTGTTACCGGGTTGATTTTGGTTTCTATTGCCTGTTGAAAATATACATTACCTTTGTCCCGCCCTCCTCCCCTATAGTCGCCATTTGGGCACAATAGAGGTACGAAAAGGTGAGCAATGCCGCTCCGCTTCGGTTTATATATTGGGAGGCTGCGCACTAACATGCGCAGTGGGTAGTGGCATGGAAGGATATCCTCGAGTTAATTTTCTCTAGATTGAACAGCATTATGAGAAGGAGAATGCTTTAAAAAAGGTAGTGTATATTTTCAATAGGCACTACAAACCAAAATCAACCAGGTAACACTGGTTTTTTGACATTTTTCGTCCCGATAAAACTTTTAAAATTATCGCGATAATCGATAATATGTCAATAAAACAAATTTTGAGGCTGGAATAACCATTTTAATTTTGTTAATTAGAAAGAAAACCTTGGCTGAAGCCTACAGTGCAACCAACACGAATGTGAATTGTATGTCACTCGCAATTTGGCCAGCAGACATGAAAATGCACTAGCCATTGTCCATTGTAAATTCGCACGCAACGCCGCAAACCGCTTGTTTCTAGCTGTTATGGTTCCCGAGATACGACAATTTAACGCTGCAAGATAATTCGATAAATCAGAAAAAGTACGGTACGATAATCGAAACCGCACCGCGATATTATCAAATTATCGATTATCGTGCCATCCCTACAATACAGTCCATGAATGGCAACAGAAACCACATACTGATGAAACGTCATAAAACACATAAATTCAACATGAAAACAAAGCTCCTTTAATTAGATGCGGTTTACGTGCATCTGCAGTCATTAATTTTGGAAGCGTCATCGAAATGACATGCAGAAATCGGTTAATTAGCCTGCAAAGAACACACGGAGTAACACTGATCCATTGTTGGTCAACTCAACCGTTCACCTTGCTGCATTTTCTTGCTTCATAAAATCGAACATTGGCATCACACAAGTAAAGGTAACGCTGATTTCATTTTCACAGCCCGACCCATTGTTGTGAACCATGTATTGAATTGTTGAGTGAGGAATGCACGCCCATGGCTGGCCAAGTAACCTCCTGACTTAGGTTACCATTACTTGTCATATTTGAACGGTTTCAGCTGCTCATCTCATTATTATTATGGGGGAGGGGGGAGGCAGTCGAGCTCGAGACAATGTATGTAATGGTTGACGAAATGTCTGTCTGTCTGTCTGTCAATAGAAGCGTGGCTGAAGATGATTGTAGGTTGCGATTGTCAGTATCGTGCGTTCGTATGTTTTGATTACATTGTCATTTTGCTCACTTCCCAAATTGCGTCATCAAAATTGTGGAGGCATCCTGTCATGCTAAGAGTTTAAAGATGTACATTATCGGTGTTGAACGTTCAATTGATGTCTTACGGCTCTGACTAAACGTCACAATTTCGGGTAAAATTAAAATAAAAGTCTCGGTGAAGGAAAAGTTAACAGTATTTTGAAAATCCCTACAAAGACAAGGAAATTAAACTAGGGGTGGATCTAAAATGAAGTGACCGCTTACCAGTGCTGCTTACAAGTTTTCTTATAAGCAGGAAGGAATTTTCCTAATTAAGTACATCGAACTTTGATTAATTAAATTGCGGGACGGGAAGGAAAAAAGTGGTGTTGTTAGTTGCGTGCCTGTTTTACATTATTAAAAAGAAGGGGAAGATTGGGGCAAAAAAATACATTTGGTAGAAAAATTTGGTGTAGCAAACAGACTTCCCCCACTCCCGAAACAAACAAAAAATATATTCTGGAGCTGCTTCTCGAAATAAAATGATATAAATCTGAGAAGTGATTTTTTTTCTCTTCACATTTGACAGACAGCCTTAATCACATTGCCTTTGACCGTACCCTTCTTAGTTGGTTTTAGTCTTCTTTACAGCCGAAACGGCTGGGACTACAGCAACCACTTTGTCCGTCGCCTTTTCACCTCTGGAATGGTATAGACCGTACTCTTTTCGCCATTAGATTCAGCGTCCAAAAATTAGTTAAATTTATTTTTAAAAAAACCGGAAGTGCGGCAATGTACAGAAGACTGGTTGCGACTAGGTAGTCGCTGCAGCCGCTTGTTTAACTGTTCAAGGTGCACATTTACATTATTAACGAATTATTTGCGTCAAAATTCAAGTTTTTACGCCTGTTACCGTGTTGCTCTATCTATAGACAAAAACTTACAAATTCCGAAACTGATTCCGATGTCATTGTCCAGCAGTCACTATTTTTAATCAGTCACAATATTACGCAATTTTCGTTTTTCCTTGTGGAGTCAGAATTTTGCTTGTTTGGTAGCTAGCTGGTAGCTTGTCTAACCCGTGGGCACGTCCCGTGGGTGGCTTCCTTTATTCGATTGCAGAAGAGGTCGCTCGTGAGACATTTGTAAGGTGACACTGCTTTCCCTGCGGTTGGTCCTCTCTCGCTTACGGTCCCTAATAAGGTAACAAACTTAATTTGTGCATTAATTGTTAGCTGCTATTTATAAATTGCCCCCTGTGAAGGAGAACAATTTCGTATTGTCCATGGTTCGTACAGAAATATTGATGTGAAAATTCAAGACTATTGCAGGATTTTTTCAAGAGTTTCTGATCAAATTTGAAGGCATACCCACAGTCATGATTATTTAAAGCGCTTCCCTCAATGGTAAACTAATAAATAAAAGACAAAGGTGCAATAATTTTTTTTCTGCAATTACTGCAATTTGCGTACTATAAGTTGCTAGTCATAGCTCTAAGAAATTGTAACTCAAAAATAGAATTTCACACCTTCAGCAAGAGATCTTGTCTTGTGTAAAACTTAGATAATATTATGGGAGTCTTCAGTATATGTCTACAGCATTTTTCTACGCATTGGATGGTATTTTTGTTGTACGGGACTGGTTTTTATTTGTCTAGATTTGTTTAAATCCTGATTGGCGGAAAAAAATCTTAACAAAATATTAAAAAATGGGCACAACGTGTTTTCAGCAGATTTTATGGCTCTTTTTACATGGAGGAGTGAACAAAGAATTAACCTTAGTGTAAAACTGCTTTTTTCATGTAACAATAAAAAAAATTTTTTTTTTTTAAATGATGGCTTCAAGATTTTTTTGACGTGCGGTATACCACCTAAGTGTAAGCCTTGAACTGTCATTGCTTTGGAAGTTATGATGTTGCAGTTCGGAAAATCGGAGACTTAATAAAATACTTGGAAAGCCATTAATATGTTTATCGTGGAATTATTCCGCTCCGGACATAACTTGAATTTTTGGTGAATGGCGAAATGATGGTAAATATTAACAAAAAAATTGTGAATTTAGTATTTTAATGGATTAAGGTGAAACCTTGTTGGTAAAACGTCGTCTAGTTACACCTCATCTCGAATTTTAAAATATTTTCCTTATGCGTCTCGAGTGGCATTCCGCAATGATCTCTTAAAGGTACGTTCCTCCATCCTGTACAACTCGGTATTGTTACATTCACTCAAACGTATGTAAATGTTGCAAAACAAAAGCTATTTACGAGCAGGATGCACGAATATAGGAAGGGGATGTCCCTTTAATTGAAACAGCCTCGCACATACTGTTTTTATTTGAGCCAACCAAAAATCTTCATTAACACTGAATGCAAGATCCTAATGGATCTTAAACCAGCAATAAATTTTTTAATGGGGCTTGGGATGGGATCACCACCCCCCTTCCCCAACGCAAAAAAATATTCGGATATCCCTCAAACTAGAAGAATGTCGGTACGATTTAAAAGGAGGTGTCCACTTAAACGAAATATGCATCAATATTTCGACACTAGGTGTTAGTTATTCCTTTGTTAGGATGCATTTACGTAACGACTTGCCTTTGCAGTCTCAGGTAGAATTTAATCGCGATGGTAAAGATGTCATTGCCATGGTAATAGCAGCACCTGGATTAGGTAAATCCAACATCGTTTGCATAAATGCTTGCAGTCTTACAATTCCTAGCAATAAGATAAAAATTCCTCCCGACGAAACAATTTGCCCAATCGCCTCTGAACTCGCATTATCGACTGTTTCGTTGCGAGCCGGCAGAGCTAAAACGGCCGCCATATTTGAAATTCGATAATTTCTAGCTGTGAGCATGCAAGGGCAAGTCGTTGCGTAATCGTACCATTAGAAATCCTTTATAAATGTGGTGACTGGAAGATGCTCCATTTAACACTAGAAACTGTATTTGCAATATCCCGCTCATATTTAAGTTAGAACGCTCGGACACCGGAACGTTGACTGTGACGTGTCGTTATGACGGCAGCAGCTTCTGTGTGGATGATACCGTGTGATCCCGTTATTCCCACGACAGCGCTCCCCTCACTGGGTGACGTCGAGCACTCTCTCTTACCACGCATCCAACTCTTGCGTGTAGTTTCTGAGCTGATGAGAGACAAACAAGATCTCTGTTGAAGGCTTCCCCATTATGAGCGAAGTGGACATGTTGGTTGATCGGTGGTAGTGGTTGACTTGGGTCGATGACTAAAAGGGACCCCCTGCCAGTGAATGGCGACGAGTGAGCTACTCACTCTTTCAGGTGGTATGGGATCTATTCTGCATAGTCTTGGACCCCTGACTATGATTAGAAGTTTACCAGTTCGGTTGCGTTCTTGCTCATATTCGATATTTTTCTCCGTCTGAAGCGTCTTGCAATACATGTTATGTTAGCTCAGTCGATAGATGCGTTGTTGTATAGTTTTTATGTTATGATTTTTAGGCTTAGTTTGAACGTTTGTGTTGAACGTATTTTTCGAAAGTTATGTCGAACTAGTCGAGAGACTTGGCCAAACACTAATTGGCATAAAATCAAGTAGAGTCCTTGATTCCTTGGGAATTCCTGATAACAGTGGTCCCTCCTGGAATTTTGTTGGGGGGAGGGGGGGTTGAATTAGAAGATCATTTTAGGGGTATAAAGAGGGTTGGGGGGAGCCTTACCCTCGGGAGTCCTGTATATAGCATCGTGATCGTACTGCCAGTAATTTCAGTGCCGTTGCAACGCTTAAAATCCAAATTTTTTTTATTTTCGATCGCAGGCTTCATTGTTTGGCACGGTAGCAAAGCTTTACCTTATTGACATTTTACTGTTGTCGAACTGAATCATGGGACATAAACAGCTAGAGCTGGGCTTTTCTAGTAAATTTATAGTTGAACTGTGTAGGAAACGAAATTTAAGATTACTAGGTTCTGGGGGGAACGCCACTGGCACAGCTTCCTCCCCCCCACCACACACACGAACACACAACAAAATTCCTGAGATTCTATTATCTTCTCTTAAACGTGTATCGATCGATGGGTATATTTGAGGATGGAATTGCCAGATAAGTGGGAATTGAGACTCAAAAGAATTATTAGTCTTGTCTGGAGAAAAGGATTGCCGCTTGGCATCTGTTGCTCCATCGTAAAGGTAGTTAGCTGTGAAATATGGGCTGGAAAGAAGCGACGGTGCAGGAAATTGGACAAATAAAACGATGGAACCAAAAAAAGAGAAGGCT
>JAHWFP010014944.1:0-14520 GCA_023313725.1 Lithobius niger | reverse complement strand
AGCCCAACGTAAGCCAAATACCCCTCCACCATACCGCTAACACACATGCATCAACATTAGGACAATAGGGAAGTTCCGGCAGTGAAAAGGTACCGTATCCCAGAGCAACACCCTAACACTGGAATGGCCCGGGCCAGCAACACAGCTGAAGCCCGGAACCACTGGAGCCATACCAATTGGAAGCTTAGTTTCAAGCAAACCTAACACGTCAGTCAAAGTACACAAATTTTCAATTTCGTCTAGTTTGCTCGCTGCACCGTGCACATTCCACGAGCATATTGTTAACTCCGTGAAGAGGAAAGTGAAACACCCACGCACACACACAAGCACACATCCTCACACATGCTGCAGCAACATAAATGTGATTGTTTAGCTGACTGCAGACACTGCACTCCACCCCAGCAAACGTTTGAAGAGATCAGGAAAGTGCTTACTCGTCCCGCACACTAGCTCTCACATCGGCAGATGGCTCTGTGCTCCTTGGTTCACACAAGCTGCCACTGCTGGTGGGCATACCTGCTTCTGACACTGAATAACCTACACCAACAACCACATCAACTTCAAACTCAACCCCAGGACAAGGACTGCCTGCCCTCGAATTCTCTCCACAATACACACTAGTACCTGCCCGTGCATCATCATGCCCTGGCTTCACTTGAACAGGGTCCCCAACCAGTTCTCCATCAGATTCAAGAACCGTCTCCAGAAGCTGATACTTGTTTCTAGTGGTTACCAACCAATTCGCTCTGTCTTCTTTCACACGATGTCTTTTCCTGCGCTGAAAGCTGTATTCCTCACCCTGTGAGAGCAACTGCTGATCACCAACACTCACGGACTCCCCAAATCCTTCCGCCAGAGCACTCATAGAACAGAGAATTCTTGCACCACTTCCCCACTGCATATTGGTGCGCTACTTGGTGCACCGTCGGGTGCACCAACCGGCGCATCATCTGAGTCCGCTGTAGTACACGCCTCCGTTGTCGTTGACCCAGATACAATTGGCTGTGCGACACTAGTCATCGCAGAAGACCCTTCCCCATTGCAAACTGGCACACTACGAGGTGCACCACACGGTGCTGGTGCACCACACGGTGCACCAGCAGACACACTACATTGATTCACTGTAATGCTACACTTCTCCATCATTGGCCCAGACGCAGTAGATACGACTGGCACCGTTGTTGGCACAGGCGCGCACTTCACAATATCGTCACGCACACGCAGCACCGACGCATACGACTTTATGTGATCGCAGGGACTGTTGCGTTCAGAGTACCTGTCGCATTCACGGCAATAAACACTCGTGCAAAAACTACGAACGTGACCAACAAAATGGCATCTCAGACAACGAGGTGGTCTACCGGAAACAACAAGGAGAGCTGGAATACCGCGCACATGCACAACGTCCGGAAGATCGTCGAGAGTGACACTGTCCCGGAGATGCAGCGTTGCCTGCCTTACACCCGAGAAACAGTGTGTCGTGGTTGAACGACTGTAGGGTGCCATACTTCAACGGAGCCGCCCCGATATCACGCTCCGACACCTCGTACGGCAGCCAATGGATCCTCATTTGCACAACATTCACATGGAGATCGTGGACCATGGCCCGAAAGCCATTAACAAAAAATTCCTGGCACTCTTCAAAGTTTGTTTAGCAGCCAATGTCTTGAGTACTACCTGATACGCATTGTTTGCTCGCAGAGGACAAACTGCCTCAACATCACTCAAGGCCACGTATTTAGCAATAGCATCTCTCAGATGCGGCAACAAGTAAGGGCGTCCGTCCTGTGCAGCTAACACCACCACTGAATTCATCATCTTAATATTCGACAATCCACCACGGTATAACTTCTTCAGCCACTCTATGCTGCGTTTTGACTCATCACTAAAGTAATTATGATCCGAACTACGAACCACTTCATTTCCCTCTACTCCGTCAGCCGCACGACATTGTTTGTGACCTCACCATTGTTCATAACTTCAATGTTGCTGGTCGTCTCCGTTGCAATGCATTTAGGGTTAAGCACTTTAACATCCTGCCTGCCGTCGTCCACCACACCATGTAAATTTAAGTCCACATCCTGAATATTCCTAGTAAAATTGCTGTATCTTTGGTTATATTGGTCCGATTTTGGTTTTCTTGATGTCAAATGAAAGGTAATTTAATTTGCCACGTTTTATGCCCCATGTTTTGTCACGTTTAAGAAGATAATTAAACGAGAATATACCAAAAGAATGTAAATTGTGGCCAGTTTTTATCGCTTTCTCAAATTTACCAAAAAACTACTGGCTCCTTAGAGTATGAGAAGAAAAGGACGATGAATTTAATTACATTTAATTTGACGTTTAGAATAACTAAATAGATCCTATAGAACCAAAGATACGAACGAAAAGGCTATGTAACCAGGTGTAGGAACACTAAAATGCGGTAGTTTGGTCACTGCACGTATAGTAGAAGTAAAGTTGTTGCAAAGTATGTGAAGTCCAAACAAGTTTAATTTATTCATCACGTATTACGATGTAGTTAAATATGTTCTGTATACTGACGTGCGTGCCCGAACACACACTAGTGTAGTACGATAAATCTAAACAACGTTGCCAAAGAAATTATTGTATCCACGTCCAATTCACGAAAAATAAATTAACTCTAAAAACAAAGCAAAATAAACAAAGCCAAAAACTGAAGAGGCCACCAAGTTGAGAGTGGTTCGGCCCTTCAAAGGACTTATATCAACACACCAAAACTAACGAAATAAAACAAATTAAACCACGGCTGTGACGTCACGCTAACTCAACGCCACGCTAAATTTCCGTAGGTTAAATCCCGTTAACCGTGAGCGGAAGTGTGCGTCATCGCAAAAAGTGTGGGTTATCAAGTTACCCCACACTTTTACCGATAATCCACACTTTTGTCGATAACTCAACACTTTTGACACTTCCGGATCACGCGATGGGAACGCACACACCACAACCAAAATTATACAGCGTTAAAACCGTAACGCTATGAAAACGTACAAAAGGAATTACTTAACTTGCCGGGATATCCCAAATGAAATCCTTTACCTGCTAACGCTCACATGTCTGGCTGGCCAATTCCAAGTTTATTCCCTCCGTCTAATTCTTCTCTCCCCCCCCTCCCCTCCACAACCTAAAATGGAATGACCTTCATTCCTACCGATTCACCTATTAGGGTATTACTGGTGATTTGAAACAGTTCTCAAACTACAAACGAACAAAAAGAATTACTTACCTTGCGAGAATGTCGGCACAATGTCCTTCTATCCCTGCTTCATCACATATCGAAGTTTATTCTTTCCGAACAGAGCGAGCGAGCTAGCTTACAAGCTAAACTTTGCGAAACGACGCGTCGTCTAACTCCCACGGCACCTTCCAGAAACTTGAGCGTAGCCTAGTCTGCCTACCTGCCAAAGGAATCGTCCAACGCCCACTCCCCCTCCACAAATTAAAATGGAATGACCTTCACTGATTTGACATAAGGTATTACCGTATTTCTTGAAGCAATTTTCACAAACACAAAACGTTTTAATTAAATAAGAATTAGCTTGACGTCCCAACCGTGATTTAAATAATTTATTGTTTAAATCGATAACCGCTCGATTTTAACCAATAACTATTACTTACAACAAAATTAAAAACAAATCAAAAACCTGTAAAGAGGTGACCAAGTTGAGAATGGTTCGACCTATAGGCAAAAGGTAGTAGCAAATTGTTGAAAACCAATTTCTTGTTGACGTGCCACTTTATTACACATCTGCACGGTAGTGGAGTTGAGTTTAATACACATTTAAAAAAAAAAAAAAGACTGATATCATATCAAAAACCAAAACTCCAATACTACAATACTTTTGACGTTAAATGAAAACTTGAACATTGCTACCGAAAATAGCAATGTTCTAGTTTTCATTTAACCTTCGAACTATTAAGCGGTGCGATTAACTTGGCGAATGTTTTGGTGTGTTGATATTACTCCTTTTAAGGGCCGAACTATTCGGAACTTGGCGGCCCCTTTTACCAGTTTTGGTTTTTGATATGTAGGTAGCGTAATTAGTTATTTTTCTCATTTGGTGCTACTGTCAGCTTCGTAGGGTCTTAGTGCCGGAGGAGTAGAGGTACAAACACGAACGTATACCATAGTTCATAACAAACCCTCACAGAATCTTAGCAATTCTTAGTGTGTAATTTTGCTGTTCTGCTGTTGTGTTTTTTATTTCTTCCTTTACGCGTTTTAGCGATTTCTACATATATAGGACGGTATACAGGGTGGTCCACAAAAAACTGACGACCCAACATTTCTAAGTCCAACTTTTCTAGTCAGCACCCCTCAGAACCAGGAGAGCACAGAAATCAAATCTAATGAAACGGGAAGATTTCTGTCCGCTCCTGTTTCTGAGGGGTGCTAACTAGAAACGTTGGACTAAGAAAATGTTGGATCGTCTGTTTTTTTGTGGACCACCCTGTATATATACACAAGGGTAAGGGTTATCAGATCGACAACAAGAAAATTATTAATTTTAATTCTAATTTTTAAATGTATGGAAAAAAAAAAGGAGTTACGAAAACGGCAGCATTTTATTTAAAAAAAAAAAAAGAACCTATTACCGGCATTACAGTATTTCACTAGTGTTCAACAATGTTTTCACGCAATATTGCTCGGGAGTTCAGATGAAAAGAGACACCAACTTTCCAACTGGTTGGGTTTGTTAGGAAAGAAGTTACAGTAAAGCAAACATAGGTTTAGGAATATCTCCCTTAAAACAGAAGAGGTGTTAGGGGCTCAGGAGTGTTCGGGTGAGAAACGATTGCAGTTATTAACCTGATTTCAGGATAATTTATTTGCTGCATATTCTTCTTTTTTTTTTCAGTGACGCGCGAAGCAAAGCAAAGCAAAGGAGCTTCTCATCCTATTCTGGTGTCTGTCTGTGTGTCTGTCTACACGATAACTTTTGAAAACTCGTTATCAAATTCATTTCTCATGGTCCACAATCCACATACATTCGATGCTCTTTTTGTAGATCTGAGCTATTAAATCAAGGCAAGGGGTTTGAAGGTTTTCTTGAGTGCCAAACATCAAAATTAATCATACATCATGAACACAACAATGGCTATTATCATTAATTATAGAACTTAATCGGCAATTCATAATTAATGTAAAACGAAAAAATGTGCCGTAAAAATATAAAAAATAAACCCCCGAACAAAACATGCGTGTTACGTGTCTTTCAATTAATGGTACTACATGCCTCTACAGTTGGCTTTCCTATACCACTCAGTATTAGTTGCAACATTAGTTCAAACGTATGTAAATGTTGAAAAAGCTATACACTCCTAATGCCAACAGGCTGCTCCATATTCAGTATCGGGTTTGGGAGTACTTTACTGCCAGCGCCTCCCCCTCTCCCCCTCACCTCATCGGGGGGGGGCTTCCTCCCAGGTACCTTACGATAGCTCGCACACATTAAACCTTTTAGTGCCCAGTGAAGAGAAATGGAACTACAGTGAGAAGATATATAAAAACACTTGCTAAACTATTTCGTCTGGATGGCCCCACACTGGGCTTCACTTCCCCAGATGCCACGACTGGCGGTTCTTTTTATATTTAGTGCCAGTTATGACTGCTAAACAGGATAGGTTTTTTTTTTTAGAAGATTTGCCAATTTGCCAAAATCTGTTTTTCATTTATTTTTTCATTTTATTTTCTTCTTCTTTCATCCGTTCATCCAATTTCCCAAATGTTGCTCCAAACCCATATGTTTCTTTTCCATCGGCGATTTAGCGAAGCACGAGTATGGGTAAAGTCTACGTCGATATTGCCATGAACTGATAAATTTATTGACGTGGGAGTGTGCATGTTGTAACTGTTGCTTCGTATTCCATCACCTGTCACAAGGTCGTCTGGGAGAGAAGCTGTTGGTTTTGTTTCCTGGATCCGGGCTAGCTGATTCAACAACACAGAATCTTATTTTCTCTAAGCAAACTAGGTTTCGCCACTTCACGCTCGTGGAATGCTGCTGCAAACAGAGGTGCCGCATGCCGAGGCTAATCGTAGCACGACTGATATTTTTTTTCCATCTATCTATTAGCGTATTTTTAACGTGGAGTCTCCCAGATTTTAGTTACGATTAGTCCTTCCACATTTGGTCACATTGGGTTGCTACCCAAAACGATGGATGGAACTGCAGTTATATCATGGACGCTCAGTCGAGCTCTATGGGCCCTCCTTTATGTCGGTCCTGGCATTATACATTGTGTAATGTATGTGGGTGGGTGCCATCCATGTAATTACTTAACCCCACTAACGAATTTACAGGTGGTGCTTTAGTCACCACCCAAGTTGTTAAGGGTATTCACCAGATTAACAGATAATTGTATGCCCACATACTGGGGGTGCGTAGTGTCAAAATAAAATCTATATATACTGGTGCTGCCTTTCCATCCTCGTAAACAACTGTGTGTGTAGTTCTGTCCACTTCTTTGCAAGTGTGCCAAAGGCTACTCTAACTAGAAAGTACCAAACCTGCTTTACATGGCGACAAGTGGGATTTAAATTATTTAATTCATTTTAAGATCATTTACTTGCACCAAACTGCTTGGATGGGCAACTGCAGGAGTAAATTGGCTCAATTAAAATTAAAATTGTTAGTAAATCTTTCGAATAGACCTTCAGACCGCTGCTGGAGGGTATTTGTTCAAGGTGGCAGCTTGAATTAAAGTTCCCTGCCATCTTTGGCCATGGTGAGGCCTAGGTCATTTGTGGCCTAGGGGCATCACGAGATAAGGGAAGCCGACTGGTAAGTGAGAACATATTGTTAGTATTGTCAGTGGTATACTTCGTTGTCACGATATGCATGTCCTCGGCTCTGTTTCGTTTTGTTTTTACTTTTAAGAAGCACGAACCCAACTGGGTAATCTGCCCGAAGACGATGAGAGGGATAATTTAGCTAAAGAAATCAAGTGAAAACCCAGAATGTGAGATCTATGACAACAGTATATGACCATTGACCATCGACCATGGTATCGACCATGTTGTGATGATGGCAACCTATGTTGACGTGCATTCAATATAAGAAATGTACTACAGCGCTAATTTAATAAAAATGTTCTTGAACATTTAAATAAAGAAACACCCGTATTTATCCTACTTTATCCAATTCTGGTCAAGCCTATTTACGTTTATGCACTCCTGCATTTTAGAGTCAACTTTCACGCATTGGTAACTGTAATGTAGTGCTCCTGCCCATCACGTAGTGCTGTCACTCATGTGAAATACTTGCTCTCAGTAACACCTCATGTGTCTTGTCTAATGGTACGTGGTGTCAGGAGTGGGATTTGTCATGTCCAATTTTACAGTAACCAGTAGTCATCACAATACATTGATTCAACTTTGTGAGTAGTAATCTAGTATTTATGATTGTTTATTTGCAGCTAATTCCATATGACGAACTACTATCCAGTCCTCTCCGACTTGGAGTTGAAATATCCATTCAGGGTGAGGTCACCCCTCGCGTTGACAGGTAAAAAACTTCTTTTCAGATTTGTCGTAGAATTTAATAATAATTGTCTTTTTATTCTGCAAGTGAGAAACGAATGTACAGGGTATTATTGATACCACTAAATTGTGCTCTAAACCCAAGGCAACAATAATTAATTAATGAATAAATAACAGTTTAGAAGAACATGGGTAGTAAATACTCGAATCAGGTAAAGTCACGCAGGTGTAACTTTAGTTTCTTTTTACAATTTCCAACACTTTTAAGCATTTGGATATCTTTTAAAGTTAGGATCCCATTTAATTCCAGAACTTTTGGACATCAAAGCAATCCTTCGTTACGGTTAAGTTAGGGTGTGTAACTACGAGTACCCATTTCCTGAATAACAAATCGCTCAATCACGATAATCATCAACCAAAATGTCAATACCTTTTTTACTCCAACGAAGCAAACAAATCAAGTATTAAAGACTGGCCCTGTGAGAATACAAGATAGGCCTACAGTAATAAGAGAAAGAAAGAAAAGATGTTGGACTCAAACCCGGGACTGCTTTCTTGTATACTAGGTCGGGCACTCTACCATGTGTATTACCGGAGCACTTTCTTAATCTTACTTGATTGATTTAATTTCGATTTCAAACTAAATAAAGACATTTATTTAACTGGAGAAGAGAGATCGCTGTGGTGTATAACAGTAGCATATTTAGGCCTGTGCAGACGGTGCATCTATACACATTCATCGCAAATCCAAACAAGTCTAGGGGACCTCTATTTCATAAAACTAGGCAGGGTCTGAAGATCACAATTACTCAGCTGAGCAAATGAAAACAAATGGCTTTGTGTTGTGCATGTAGTGCTCAGGGCCACAGGCCTTATGGATTGGGCTCCCTTACAGCTGCTACTAAAAACCTGTGTTAGTCATTTAATGGAAACCTGAATATCTCCGCAAATGTGCGGGATAGAAATTTCATATTCCAACCCGTTTCGTGTAGCAAAGTGTAACATGTTGGGATTAAAGGTAATTAGGCAGACAGAATAAACACACAGTAAATTAAGTTGCGGAGTAGGCCTTCAACTCCTCCTGTATACTAGGGGTTCCACAGAATGCCGTCACATATATCAATACGTAACTACATGCATACCCTTGTTCTGTCCTCATTAGCATCTGCTTAGCTGAAGCCAAAATACTAAAAGGTAATACTGATTATCACTATAGTTACCAGGACCACAACCCAGCATAGCTACTGTCCATTAGCCCCAGCTTGTCTGGTCATTTCACAGGCATGGATTGGGATTCTGCAAAGAGTTGATTCCACGTTCCTTGGAGCATACTTACTTGGCCCTACGCCTAAGCCAGAATTCCTGCTGCAGCAAACGACTGGTCTTTTATTGGGTCACAGGGGTCATGATGAGTCGACAGCTAACCGTTTCCTATTGAGCAGGCTTTATAAGAAGGCCGCCAATTCGTTTAATTAAGTTTCTTCCACAAATCAAATAACTCAGGAGAATCCCCCGTCTTCCCCGTACTCCTGATGTCACAACTACGTCAGTGCTCAACCCCGACCCCAGTGTTGTTGTTATTCCTTTAGAATAGGAATGCCACTCAGTCTCGGATAAAGGGGATTGGAGCGTTACACCCCCACCCCCCCAACTTAATCAAAAATCAGGGTTGAAAACAACAAAAAGAGTCGGAGGTGGCACCTACGTTCCACCCCAATTATCTATGGCACAAAACACAGAAAATGGCATTCTTACTGGGAAATCACCCCATTGCTACATTCACAGTCGAAGTCTCATTACACACACAAACGACGGTGATTGACAACTCTATGAAAAAGCCTATGGTTTGCGTCTAACCACCCGTAGTACAATTCGAGTGGTTGTCTGCCTTCCTAGCTACCGTCAAGACACCATAGAGATGTTCATGTGTGGTGATACAACTCTTAATATGAAACTTATTGGTAAAAAACCCCGACACCCCTACCATGAAAGGACGCCCCTGGCAACCGTGCCCCACACGTGACCCATGCAATAACATGAACATATAAAGATATACAATATACATTTTAAACATATACATATAAAAAGCACACGGGCAACCATAAAACCTAAGTGCCTTAATCGTAGGGCTGAATGGTCTACAAGAAGTTTTGAGTTAAATTTTTAAGAGTTAAAAGTTAAGTTTACAAATTGAAAAATGGCTGAAAGGGTGGGGGGAAAAAATTGATGTATGTGGCGTAAAAGAGCAGTTGATTAAAAAAATTGAATCTTAACAATGCAATCGTAAGGCAATCGATGTTAAAATAAAAATTAATAGCAATGCTCTATACACAATGAGCTTCCGTTACTTAAAAAATGAAATGGCCCCGGAACGAAATGGGCTATCTAAATAGATTTGACGGCAACGACTATATGCAAGCAAGATATGGTCACCATAACCTCCCACACCAGTGTCCTGTTTAAATTAATAGTGTAATACCTATATGTGGCCTAATTAAGCTAGTCATGGGGGTTGAGAAACTAAGACAAATGTGTGCTAACCAACCACCAATCTAAATGGTCTAATGCCAAAACCGCGACATGCGTCAAGAAAAAAAAAATGTATGCACATCTAATAATAGGAACGCATGCCCAAAAGAGTAAATAACAACCTAGACTGGTCTACACAATACTACTTTATGCTAGTCCATTTGAAACAAGCATACTACCTGCCATTGCAGTTGATGTGAAAGGCTTTCAAACATCTGCATCTATGTGACTGCTTTATGCAAACCTCCAACGAGGAATTCACTGGTGGGTTCGGGGCACCGGCGTCCAACGCTTGCCGAACATAAAATGAGACGCTGCTGCCTCCTTTGGTCCATGAGCCTCCGTCCCAGCAAGTCGAGGCAATTTGTCCATAGCGTCCAACATCCACGGTAACTGTCTAACCTGTTGTTGCAATTCCCGTACCGTGGACGGCACCGTGGAAAAGCTGCTGCCGTGTTACAAACCGCACATGTGTCCCAGGCACCTATTCCTGTGAACTAGGGCTGATACAGTATATTCAGTACAAATGCGTTTCTTTATTTGCCAAACATATTAACCTGATAATTTACCATTACATTGTCCTCAATTAATGTCTCCCTGGAGGTTTTTAAGTTGCTTGTAGCCGCCTGCTTGCATGACCCACTGCGCATGCGTAGCCCTCTCTATATAAGCGAGAACGTGGTTAGTCTCGGCATTCATTTTCCTCCAGAGGTTCCTTCACGTCACCTCGTTCTCCCACCTGGATTTTGGATTTCCTGTAGGTCATCTCCGCGATGGATGCTGCTATGTCGGACCCTGCTCAAACCTCGGGCGTTGCGCTTTCTCCTCCTTCCATACTTCCCGTCCGTGGCGGCCGCTGCATGCCCGACACTGCTCGGGACGGGCATGTCGTGACGGCTCTTGGCTACAAGACGGGCAACGCACGCCACCTCCTCCCGCCCTGGCAGAAGATGTACGACACGCCAAGACGCCTATGCCTCCCCCGTCGTGCACCTCGTCCGCTCGTCAGACTAGCACACATGACTGGGTTGCGTCCACAACAAGCCATGTAAGCCGCAAACGCATGTCGCACACCTCCGATCCGCCAGCCAAGAAACGCAAGCATTCATCTCTGTCGGTCGATCCCAATGTGTCGTTGCATCACGCCCGGACATCTCCGGCGCCCGCCACGAAGCACATTCATTCTCCGGTGCTACACTGTGTGCCCGGCGCTGAACAACACGTGCATGTCGCCAACGACAACGACGACTCTCCACTACAAAACGGCCAACGCACCCCGCCTCCACCCGTCCTTCCAGTCCTGGCAGAAGATGTAAAACACGCCAAGGCGCTTCACCGGAATACCAAGCAGAAGCTCTGTGAAGCCTAATCTCACGTGGGCCTTTTGATCATCAACTCCCCACTCGACTTGTAATCGAAATCATCTTGCAGGGAACATACGTCACTCGCAGCAAAGCCCACAACCTCGTCGACTCTGTCTTCCATCACTATGGTGGCAAGACACTGATGCCCATCCCGTTGTACACCCCGTCCGTACGACGGGTTAACACACAAGATTGGGTCGCATCCGCAACGAACCATGAAAGCCGTTAACGCCTGTCATACACCTCCGACCCGTCTGCTATGAATGCAAGCATTCATATCTTTGTCTTAAGCTGTCAGCCATTCCCCTTCAGTCGGCCACCCTGCCCTCGACGACCGCTACACGCCGTCCACGACCGCAGCCGTCTCCTGCTTCAAGACGGACCACGCTTCCTCTTCCCATCCGATTGGTCCCGGTAAGAAGTCCGACACGAGCTCGACGCCTCTCCAGGACGGCGGTAAGACGCCGTCAACCTTCATCTCCAATTGGCACCCCGGCCACTGACTTCCTCTAAGTCACCTCGCCTACAGTGAGGTCCTTTCCTATCGTTCATCTCCAACGCTGGATGCTGTCTTCATGGTTACTGATCCTTCCTCGGATGCTACTCTCTCCTCCTGCCATCCCACCCGTCCGTTAAGACCGCTACACGCCCGGCGTCAAACGGGACGTGCATGTTGCCAACGACGATGACAACGTCTTTCCGCTACAAGACGGACGACACACTCTGTCCCTCCGGTCCCAGCAGAAGATGTACGACATGCTAGGCGCTTTTCCGGGATGCCATACAGAAGCTCCGTGAAACCTCATCTCATACGGACCTTTCGGTTAACAACTCCCCACTCACCTTGTCAGCAGGGAACGTAGTGTCACTTGCAGCGAAGCTCACAGACTCCTCAACTCTGTCTTACGTCGCTATACTGTCAAGACAAAGATGCTTCCCTCGTCGTACACCTTGTCCGTACGACGGGCTATCTCACAAACTGGGGTCACATCCGCTCTCCCGAGAAACCACCGGTTTCCTCAAACACCGCACGCAACGACACTTTCTTCCAACAAGACACAGTCCTTTCGGCCTGGCCGACAGCCTCGCTCACGCTCCAAGCAGCGCTTCAACCAGAAACGTGCCGTAACCCCCTACCGCCGCAACCCCCTACCGCCGCAACCGACACTCATCCCCCGGCGGCCACATTTCACATCGCAAGCAATGACGGTCACCGGCTCTCTCGCTTCCCTGTCGGCGCGAGTCTCCGCCATTTTTACCCAGCCTGATAATCCCTGTCGCACAACAACGAAGTCCTCACAGACGCTAACCAAGGACAAAGCTACCACAAAACAAGCTCGAAGCAAGCATACGCAAACAAGCAAAGCAAGCAAGCAAAGCAAGCAAGCAAAGCAAAGGAAGCAAGCAAAGCAAAGCAAGCAAGCAAAGCAAAGCAAAGCAAAGCAAAGCAAAGCAAAGCAAGCAAAGCAAAGCAAAGCAAAGCCAAGCAAGCAAGCAAAGCAAAGAAAGTAAGCAAAGCAATTAAGCAAAGCAAGCGATGCAAAGCAAGCACATACCCTGGCGACTGCTATCAGCCCTCCGTGGAACTTCTCATCTCGAGCGAAAATCAAGACAACAGTTGCTGCCCATTGCTTCTCGTCTCATTCATAGCTACAACCCACGTTTTGAGCAAACCAAGACGAAGCCATTTACACCTCTTGCTGCTTTTTCGACCATGACTGACCCCTCGTCTGGAACGAATATCATGCCAACAGTTGCTGTCCACTGCTGCACGTCTCACTCGTGGCTAAGAAAAAACACACGTTTTGAGTGAAGATCCAAAACGGAAGCCATTTCACCTCTTGCTACCAGTCTCGACCGTGGCTAACCCCATGTCTCGACCGGAAACCAAGACATCGGTTGCTAACCACATCTCATTCATCTCATTCATGCTCATCTCATTCGTGGCTAAACCCACGTTTCGAGTGAAGAGTCAAGTTGGAAGCCATCTGCACCCCCTACTACTTGTCTCGTCCTTAGCTGATCCCATGTCTCAAGTGAAAACTAAGCCACCAACGCCTACTCACCACTGCTAGTCTTACTCATGACTAAAACCAACGTTTGGGTGAAAATGGAAGCCGTTTACACCTCTCGCCACTTGGTCCGAACGTAGCTGACCCCCACGTCTCGAGCGAAAATCAAGTCAACAGTTGCCATCCACTACTGCTCGTCTCACTCGTGGCTATAACCCACATTTTGACTGAAGATCCAAGTCAGAAGACGTTTGCAGGATCTAAGACGAAAGCGTTTGCACCTCTTGCTACTTGACTCGACCGTGGCTGAACCCACGTCTCAGACGAACACCAAGCCAACAGTTGCTGTCCACTGCTGCTCGTCTCATCCGTAGCTAGAACACACGTTTTGAGCAGTCCAAGACGTAAGACGTTTACACCTCTTGCTGCCTGTCTCGACCATGGCCGGCCCCAAATCTCAAGCAAAAAATCAAGACAACATTTGCTGTCTACTGCTACTCGTCTCACTTATGGCTAAGGCGCTCATCGTGAGTGAAGTTCCAAGACGGAAGCCGTTTGCATCTCTTAGTGCTTGTCTCGACTATTGCTGCCCCCATGTCCATGGCCGACCTTATGTCTCGAGAAAAAACAAGGCAACAGTTGCCGCCCATTCTGTGTCTCGGCTCATCCGTAGCTAAAAAAACCACACTTTTAAATGAAGAATCAAGTCAATGACATCTTCGCCCCTAACACCTTGTCTCATCCATGGCTCACCCCACGTCCCGTGCGGAAATCATTACACTTGTAGCATCCCACACCGGCACTTGTCTCCAACCTGGCTAATCCGAACAGTCAAAACGGATGACGCTTTCTCCTCTTCCAGTATATCGACCATGACTGATCCTACTTCTCGGGTGAAGATTAGATCGACCACGGCTGTCTACTCCAACGGTCGTCTCATAATAATAATAATAATAATACATAATAATAATACTAAATTTATTACCAAAAATTGGCAAAAGGAAATCAGGAAATGATGCTCAACATCCACTAACACCTGTCCTAAAAATTATAATACAGGCAAACAATTGTCACAATTAAAAACAATTAAAATAACTAAAACAAATTA
>JAHWFP010014942.1:0-11162 GCA_023313725.1 Lithobius niger | reverse complement strand
CCCCCCCCCCCCACCAGTTTTTCTTCGTTACTGGCCCACACTCATCGACTCCAATGCCTTATATCGGGGGCTTCCCCAATACGCTGCAATTAATAAATGGAAATAAATTGCTGGGAAAATGGCTTATTTCCCATTTTTCTTTATGCTGCAATTAGTTAACTCTTCTTGCAGTCTGGTAGTTTGCCTCGTTTCCAATAGGTGAAGATGTACATTTCTGTTGCGTTATGTCACTGTCAATCCTAATACCCCGAGTGGTTCTATGAAATTGATCATTTGTGTGTTTTAGCACTAAACTCCTTTCCAGATTTAATTTTCCCGAGTACCAAGGTCGAGGGAAATTTTCTGGAAAGGAGTTGGGTGCTAAAACGCACAAATTACACATTTCATAAAAGCTCGAGTGGCATTTGGTGTGAGAATTTTGCCTTTCACTCCACAAAACGATTCTTGCTTCGTAAATAAAATCTGATGCCGAATCTAGTAAGCATCGTTTCGTGCAAAGAAAACCAAAATTCTCACATGGAATGCCACTCGTGTTTTTGTGAAATCTGTAATGTGTGCGTTTTAGCACTCAACTAACTCCTTTCCAGAAAATTTTATTTCATCAGATCTTTATTACTAAGTATTAACAGTCAATGTTTAACATAAGTATAGTAGCCCACGTTGATGTTTACGATGTTTTCCATTTTTACGGTGTTCATAAGTTCGAATGATTTTCTGTACTTTGGCATAACGACACCAGCCGACTTCCCCCCCCCCTATAACATTTCAACATTCAACCTATAATTTCGTTTGCTTCAGCGTTGGTATTTCGTATTAAGTAGACCTAAACCTCATTTTATGCCGCTGGTTCATGAAGTTCGCATCCTGACGAGAAGCATCTTGGTGTTTCAGTAAATTCGGATAATCTACGAATGTGACGTCATTTCCCTAATGTGAGTGTAACCACCCAGAATCCTGATAGAGCAAGAATTAATTGCAACAATTCTAACCCCAATGTGCCTACTTTTGTTGTTAAGTATAACACCAAATAAGTTGGTTGCGTAAAAGGGATACAGTTAACACGTTTTCAACCATATTTATTTAACATTGGGGGGGGGGGGGGTTGAAGCAAGAGTTAATCACTTGGTATACCACTCTAATGCGGAGAACGTAGAGTGTGCTAACTAAAGGCAGAGTATCCCATACAGAACTACGAGAAAGAGGAAAGGAGGAGAGGGGAGAAGAGCTGGGGAAGGGGGAAGAGAGGGGAGATAGGTGAAGAGAGCCAGATGCAGTATTCACACAAAAATGCGGTTTCCAAATAAGTATTTACAAAGCAGAATTTCTGTAATGCATTTTGTTGGCCAATTAAGGTGAGTTGGGCGATTCTTGGCGTAGAGGGAAAGTGACTCACTTGCCTTGGTCTTTCATTTTATAATGCTGCATAGTTAGTGGAGCCCACAGTTTTCCGGTCGTTTGTGACCTCTCACACATACGCTTCGCCCCGAACGTAGTTCGGGCTTTCCAATAGCATACGTAATACATATATAACCAAACATTTTCTCAATGTCAACTGGAGTGCCGTCGAGGTTGGACATGCGAAAGTGCGCAGTAAACGATTACATTCAAGGAATATATAGAGAAATAAATGCAACATGCCCAATACAGGGAATCCAACACGTTTCTGAGGAACGGTATGCGCTGATTAAGTGAGCGAAAATCAGCGTTTGTCGTAGGAAATAGCACTTCGTACTCCTTGTAATTAGTCAGTAGTAGAATAAAAATATAGTCAGTAAGGAAAATGGGTGACGCGAAGGTCGTTCGTATATATCAGAGCAATAAACCCAATACACAACAACAGAATAAATCATTATAAATCTAGGCCCGCATTTATCAACCAGTGGCACGGAATAACTGCAGGTGAAGCGCGAGTCGCTGCCGGCGCTGTATATAAAGATCAGTGGTGAATTTTTTTTTAACACTTTGTATCGCAAAAGATGTTATATTGTATGGCCCAAACAACCGAGGTTTGCCGAAAATTCTAGAGAACTTTTTTTTATTATCGTAAGTCGCCTATTAAACGTCCGTGGGCTGTTAAAATTAATTCGATAAAAAAAAGTTATAATTAAATATAACTTGGGAGGGAGGGGGTTGTTTAGACCTAACTCCATTGTGGAAAATTCGACGTTTATGCGATCATTCACGGGATTGTGTGATCTGGGTGCAGTCTAGGTCTTAAAGCACAGCATCTATTCTCATTTGTTCAGAAATTTAGTTTATTGTTTCTAGTTTATAGAGTTTGTCGTTTGCTTTAAGTATGGAGCATTTAATTAATTTTGGTGCAGTAAAACCACGATTTAAGGTATGAAACACTGATTTCTTTGAATGTATTAAGCTTTTAGTTAATATCGTGCAGAAAAATTACGATCTCAAATGCTTAAAAGGTCAGAAATCGTGAGGGCACGTTTACGTAACTACTCGTCTTTGCATTCTCGCAGCTGAAATTTAATCGCGATGGCAAAGGTTTCGTTGCCTTGGTAACAACGCTACCTGGATTAGCTAAATCCGACATCGTTTGAGCAAATGCTTGCAGTCTTATAATTCGTGACAGTAAAATAAAGAATTCCTCTGATGAAACAATTTTCCCAATCGCTTCTAAACTCGACTCGTTTCGTTGCGAGCTGGCAGTGCTAAAACCGTCGCCATGTTGAAATTTCAGATAATTTCTGGCTTCTAGCTGCGAGAATACAAAAGCGAGCAGTTGCGTAAATGCGCCCTTACAGGCTCTAAGTTATTTCACGATTGACTTTTTAAAGCATATTAGGGGGAGGGGGGAGAGCACTAGCTTTGCCAGAAATGTTAATATGCGATTTTGCCAGGGCGATGGGGGGGGGGGGGGGAGAGCACTATTGCATGATAGTGTCCATGGGTAGGGAAAAAAAGTTGGGAACCGTTTAAATTTATGACTTAAAGGGACATAACTCCTTCCGGTATGTCGTGCAACCCGTTGGGAGTAGTGTTTGAAACATTTACACAGGTTAGAGTTAATGTCGCAAAATCATTTCGCACGAAAAAAAAACACCAAAAAATGAATGTGTTGGCAACATTTACATAGCCTACGTTTGAACTAATGTCGTAAAACTGAACCATACAGGAAAGCCAACATGGAGGCATGTATTGTACACCTTCAAATAAATAAACATGCAGTTAGAAACTTGCTCCAACAATGCAATGTTGTGCTATTTATACAATGGAAATTAACGCAGAAGCAACACGTAAGTTTGCACAAACAATGGCGCCTACCAGGAATGATTAATTCGTATGCAGGATAGGCCTACAACATTTGAAGTGTTCAAAATTCCATGGCCGCTACTGTGCAAGGTAAATGGCCTTTTTTTTCTTTTTAAACAGTTTTGAACAAGAATTGAATACGTCGTAAAATAACATGGCCAGTAGGCATTGCTTTTGTGTGTGTACGAGAATTTTCAGGAAAAAAACCGTTAGAAGAAACCAGGCGGCGGCGGCGATCGAGGCTTATAATGCCATGACGGTACAATGGTGCAACAAGAAGTCGAGATGCAACAATGCTACGGCACGGGGAAAGTAACATTTTCCACTATAGTGAAAGGCTAATTCGTTGTTAAGTATGGTTATAGTATGGATTTTACAACAATGGGCCGGCGTAAGCGATTTTAATGCACACTTTTGGTAGAGCGACGTCCGAGGGACGATTCTACACTTCCTCGGACGTCGCTCTACCAAAAGTGTGCATTAAATCACTTCACCGGCCCATTGTTGCAAAATCCTGACACAATCTAGTGTCTACATTTAGCGTGTGTCAGCTATAGTAATAAACATGGGACAACGCATGAATGGAGTACGGGCACAAATGTGCTCTTTTTTTTGACAAACAAAATTGGACAGAACCGATGGACATATAGGCCTACATATGATAAACCAGAGCGTACCAAGGATAATAAAAAAGGCAGCGAAAAAAGACAGCAAATTAAAAGGACATAGGCCTATACCCTCTCCATTTTCGTGCATCCGAGCCTATAGCTTTTGTAAGTTTGAGTGAATGTAGCCAAAACATTCTCGTTCGAAGGAAAAAAAAAACAATAAAATAATAAGCGTTTATAACATTTACATATGTTTGAACTAATTTTGTAAAACTCAGGCATACAGGAAAGCCAACATGGTGGCATGTTCCTTTACCGGACAAAAACCCTTTTGGGAAAAAAGGATTAGAGGTCGTATCCACATGAAACTTACAGCTTTTAATATACACAATCACAAAAAACGGATTAGTTAGAGGTCACTCGAACGAAACGAACTATAATTTGAATTCCAATTCAAGGGAAACAAAACAAAATCCCCAAAATAATAAATGCATGTATTATACAAAAATTAAACACCGACACACACACACACACACACACACACACACACACACAAACACTCTCACAGATGCACCCCACTTCAAAGGCAAGTAGCGTTCCCTTTTTAATACTACCAACGAATAAAAACAATCCTTGTTCCCTGGAAGACAAGACAAAAACACCCTTAACAAAAGAGCCCCGAAGAGCCCGCAGATTTCACAAAACAAATGCACATTGCACAAAATACATATGGCCGCTCACATGAAACTGAATTAAAAGGCCGTATGCCTTCTCACCTGCTCGAAATTGCTTTCGCGATATTTAAATGGGTTAGAGTGAATGTAGCAATGCCTTTTCTCACGAGGGGAAAAATAGGAAAATGAATGCCTTTGCAACATTGATACACGTCTCAACTAAATGTTGCAAAACTGAACCGTACAGGAAAACCAACCGGGAGGAACGTACCTTTGAATCATACATAAATCCGGATGCAGACCTATTTACGTTGCCTTTTGGACTTATATATCAGACTGCCCGAGTGGGGAATTGAATCCACGACCTTTGAAACCAACGACGGCCTAAGTCCTACCGCTGAGCCTTACTGACACGGCCTTAGTATGGCTTAGCGGTAGACTTACGCCTTTGGTCTCAAAGTTAGTGGGTTCAATTCTCTGCTCAGGCAGGTTGACATATAAGTCCAAAAGGCAACGTAAATAGGTCTGTATCCGTATTTATTTAACCCTCAGCGAGACCTGGCTTTCCACCAGTAAAAGGGCATAGTATAGGTTACTGTGAACATTTTCTCTGGGAGACTTTTTTTAGACCTTTTTAAAGCCATTTTAGGCCTTTTGTTTACTCTTTTTATGCCTTTAGGCCCGTTCTCAGGCACTGCCGCCAGCAAATGTCGACACAAGAAGGCCTTTTTTTTTTTAAACAAAAAGGGCATTTTTCAAAAACGGCAGGGGCCACGTCCCCCCTCCCTCCCCCATCCTGTGCAAGTGTGCATGCTACTGGACAAAACAAATCCCAAATAACAAAATGTATGTACAGTACACAAATTAAACACACGCACAGACGTGGCTTATTTAAACACAAACTGCGTTCACTTTCTAATATTACGAAGGAATAAAAACAATCCTTGTTCCCTGGAATTGGAGTTCAACTTATAGTTCGTTTCGTTCTACTGAACTCTAATCCGTTTTTATTTGTGTACTTTCACAGCTGTGAGCTCCATGGGGATACGAGCTCTAATACTTTTATTTACGGCTAGACACAGGTAGATTATTCACGTCCATGCCCTAAAATGTAGGCACGATATAGGAAGGGAAGTGATATTTTACAGCGTATTAAAAAACCTAATTCCTGCACCCTACACTCAAATATTCATTCAATCCGTTGTTTTACTGCCAGCGTTTCTTTAAATGGGAGGAGTGGACTGAAAACGAAGTTTTCTCATAAGATTATTTATTTTTTATTTTTAATTTTTTTATTTCTGACTTGTGAAAATTACCTGTGGCATATTTTCACCAAAATCCGATGTTTAGTTCTGTCAATTTAATACCCATTGTTTTCCAATTAGTCTTTAGGTGAACACATTAGCCATTGCTATACGGAAATGGTACTACAAATTCCTAATAGTTAGTGTTTTAAATCTTGACTAGGAAATATTCGGTTGCCACTTACAGAAAACAAACAAAGTATCAACTTTTAAGCGTTTACACATCAACTTATGTATATGTTTTCTCCCTAAATTCTCCCATTGTACTTTTATGTTTGAAATGAGTTAAAATCGACGATTAAAAAGAACAAAAAAAAAAAAACACCTCTAATGGACAGCTCATTAAAAACCACTCAAGTAAAAAATTTGTTTAAAATTAGGAATAACTTATAAATCGTATAAATTCTTGATGCTAGTATTAAGTCTTGCTTATAAATTTTCTTTCTTGCTCTTCATGTTTCTTCTTGCGTATTACCCGTGAATTTTTTCTTAATTTAATCATCAAGTGTGAAGACAGCTGTCTCGGCGGGTTTGTGGGTAGACCCTCCATCTGATTAACCCCGCCCCTCACCGCACACATTCATCATCGTTAAAAAGTTCGTTAAAAAATAATTCAGTTTAAAAGCAACACAAATAAACAAAGAAACAAAGGGATCTGAATAACTATTACTATGAAATTGTTTCAATTTACAAAAAATGTTTACAGTAAAAGTCCAACTTACCTATGAGCCAAATCATCTTTCAAAGTCCCGTTGCAGGATTCCGACCAACCCCGTTCAACGAAGCGGGCAAAATGAAGTTCCCTGTGGGACGCCAGGTGTCGCCCCCATTGTTTGGCGCCACGCGTCGCCTAGCAACAAGCTCCATCCAATCAATGGGCAGGCTAACAAGCAACCAACGCTATACTAACACACCAAAAAAAAAACGCAACCAATCTGTTTGCGATAGGCCATCTTTGAACTTTCGACCGTTTCATGTACCCACCAATTATGACGATTGCACCAAATACTTGGGACCAATAAGAGTGGGAGGTGGGGGGAGGGGGGAAAGTCGGGACAAGAGTACTTGAACGCTTGCCAAAAAAGCCACCATTCAATCGGGCTCACCATTAACGCAATTACTACCTCCAAAAATGGTACATTGCTCTACTCTCTTTAAAAGCATTTAATGAAAAATAACAAAGCAGCGATCCACCGTAAAACATGAAGCGAGAGTTCTAGCCTAATTAATAAACTGAAAATATTCAATTCAATTCATTTAAAATACAACCACGATGTATGAAATAAAATAGAATGGTCATGCCAATGGAAAATACCTATACTTCTATCTCTCCGATACTGCTTTTACAGTTCCAATGCATTATTTATTTCACATTCTAAACCATAATCTATCACAATTCACCAATTTCCCTCCTTAGCTTTTTCACAATTTGATTTTCAGACTTTCGTTGGTGAACCATAGGATTGTTTTGTTTTTTAAAATATGTACTATTATTTCCCCAAATTCAGAGCCGTCTTACACTTAAAAAACTAACATCTTAAAATTCGTAGATGCATCTGAAATTCAGTTGTTTTTGTTGATATGCCTCCTAAAAATCGTAAGCCATCTTAATTTAAAATGGAATGGATATATGCTTTGAAGATTTAAGATACGTCCAGTTTAAGATGTGTAGCAGTAATTTCAGACTTACTTCATTTAAGATGCCATTAAACATAAGATGCATCATATTTTGAGACGGAAAACACGTGAAATAAACATTTAAGATGTCTAGCCGTTTAAGACGCCCTAGTTTTTAGTTGCCAAATTTATGCAGTGTAACATGGCAGCAATTTGAGATGTCCACGCAATAAAATGGTTTATTTTTAAGTTGAAAAAGAGAGAAAGTTGCAAAATTATAAGATGCAATTTATTTTAAGTGGGGTAACTGGCAACGACGGCAAAATTTTGGGATGACAGCCTATTTTAAGCCACAAAACATTCAAAGTTGCTAACATTTTAAGAGATCTAACAGAAGAACTATAAGAAGTAAAATATCCAACTCAGTTTTTAGTTTTGCCAACTGCGTACGATTTTCACGAAGTCAATTGTTAACGACTTCAAACTCGGTAGGGATACAGTTTTGTGCATTTTTTGTTTTTAATTTCTACATTATCTATGATACTTTTACGTCATGGTGGTGACATAGCATAGCAATCAATTTTCGATTTCGCCAACTACGCAAATTTTTGCGGAGCTTCTTTTTTCCCCAAGTGGATATGAGGAGAGCTGCAGGGAAGCAAATAGAAATGATCAGGGGCAGCGTTTCAGTTACTCCCACGCTACGTAAAAGTGTTGCGAAAACTGGTGAAAAAAAAAATGTATTTTAAACTTTTACTTTCAAACTGACCGAATGATGATAATAATTAACCAGTACTCGTGGAAACGGGAATTTGCAATGAAAATTTATACGAGTTTGCCAACTCGACAACTCGAATTTACCAACTCAACTGTATGTGTTTCTTGGATGGTTGGGGGGGGGGGCTCCCTCCCCCAGTCGCTTCGGCCCTGTCGGGTACACCCTTCTCCCGAATTCCAGGACCCCTCACAGTTATTCTTCTTTTTCCTTTACCTCCTCCCCGCTCCCCCTCCCCTTTCCTCTCCCCGTTCACTATTGATGTTTTTGTTTAAAAAGTTGAAGCACGTTTCTTGGCGCGACACGGCTCCAATTTGATTTCGCCCCTAAACAATAAAGCGAACCGTACTGAGAGCCGTGGGGTACCAAACTGCTCTGGCAAAGCTGACACGCAAAATGGCGCACCAAGGGCCTTAGTCTCGACTTGATCGTTTTCAAATCGCATGCGGTTTTATCAAAAGTCACGTGCGATAGAATGGGCGAGCCATGATTTTGGCGCGCTTTTTGGTAAAACCGCATGCGATTTGGAAAGCGCAACTCGAGACTAGGGCCCCAGTTCAGCACGACAAGCTTATTATTACGTGCGAAATTGGTACATCGTCTTCTTCCTTCACAATTTTTCCATCCCGATCAACACTTTATTTCCAAATTTGTTCCATCTTGTATATTGTACATCATCTAATGTATCATCTTAATATTTAGAGTATTTACTGCGTAATGTTTTATTCATAACCAGAATTGGTGGCCTCCTAAATTCCAAGTCCAACCATTGGCCCCACGTAACTGTCCCTAGCTGGAGAAGGACGGAGAGGGTGGTAGGGATAGGTGGGGGGAAACGAAGAGACAGCATAAGAACAACAGCGTTGGATTTCCAAAAAGGGCCCGTCCATAAATGACATAGCGCAGCTTTAATTTTTTTCTACCCCCCCCCCCTACTTTTCCTGACCGGTAATGATGGTAATAACTCGGGAAAATAAATTGTTATTTTCTAGATTTTTGTAGGCTGGTTATAAAAACGGAAAAAAGTTCTGCGTGAGGTGGTTGCAAAAATGGAAAAAAGGGATTCGAAACATTGTTTTTTCCCCATACTACGTATTTTAAGCAAAACGTTTTACACTGCAAAAAAAAATATAGTCACGCACGAATTGTGCCCCCCCCCCACCTCCGAGTGGGGGGCAAACGTTTGGAGAATGTTTTGGAAATAGCATACACTATTTAGCCTCTTTACAAAACATGAGTTAAAAATCAGAAACTCGCTCGTTTCATTCAACTAGTGGTAAAGAAAAATGAACTCGTTTGATCGGAAGTCAAAACAGCAAAGAGACACAAATTAACTCAGGTTTCAGATACTGCAGTGTTGCTGTACTGTTTAGTCCACGTGAAACTTTACTGCTGTATTTAAATGTTTTTAACATTTTTACTTTTGCTCACGATAAATCAGCAAATGTTTGGTGCATTCTACTTGGATAAACGACATCACTAAAAATAAAAAATAAACTAGTCGTCTTAGTGTGCTTAGGCCAGCGCTAGAGGTAAATTGAGGGTTCGTGCGAGTCCTGGAAAACCTGAAAATTTCCTGGAAAGCAATAATGAAATTCCTTGCCTGGAAAAGTGCTTGAAAATCTTGAAAAATCAGTAGGGTGATGAACGAAATAGGCGATGTCACTGAAGAACACTGAAAAATTCTGCCAAGAAAGTAGTCGAGTGTGTAGCCTTACAGTAGTCTTCCTTTGTTTGGGTATGAAAAGTTTTGAAATTTTGGCTCTGGCTTTTAATTGTATTTACGTGTATAATGGTTGAATACTGCAGTAAAGTTTCACGTGGACTAAACAGTACACCAACACTGCAATATCTGAAACCTTACAGGAAAGTTTATTAGTGTTCCTTTGTTGTTTTGACTTCGGATCAATTAAACCTTACGAGTTCATTTTTGTTTTCTAAGTCGCGCTACTTTGGTGTACCATGTAGTTTAGATTAGCTTGTTTTAATATTTTGTATCTTTATCAATTATGGTTTGTACAAACCAATGGAAACAAACCCTTTAATCTTCAGTCTACGTCCTGCTGCTGGCGTCTGCTGATTGATATTGTTGAACAACAACAATATTTAAAACAATGTAAAACAATTAATCTGACCGTTTGTAGCTCCCTAACCCCTGAACCACTTGACCAATTAGAAAAGGCTTTATGGAAAGGGTACATCTACATAGCAATACCTATAAAATGCGCTAAAAACAAGCTTTATGCGACAACTAGTTTTATCTGTAAAGAGCGTACCAGAAACATGTATTGCCAACAACAAAAAAGCCAAAAATGAAAATCACGATTTCAGCTCAAGTCTAGATCTCCGATGTGTCAAATCGGAAATTAATAAAAGTTCGAACGCATGTTCACCAACTTCAATAAAGCTTGTATACCAAATTTGAGTGGAAAATATTGAAAGACAGGAGAGAAATTAAGCATCGAAATTTCGGCTTTAACATGAGAGGTTGAGGGTGGTCAAACCACACAGTAAAGAATGTTCCCTTTACTAATACTTTCAGGTTTAAAAATACAACGCGCAATACAGCCTATTTATAAATTCAGCCTATTAATCTGAGGATTTTTTTTATCTTGCCATTTTTCCCCGGCTTGTGGTTATTTGCTGTTTTTTTGTGGCGTTTTCGTTTGAGCGTGTGTCTGCAACTCTCTATTCAAGTCACTAATTAGTGCCACGGGGTGGCCAAGGACCGTTACCGAAGAGAATATTATCCCACTCCTGATTCATCTTGACGGCCTGGGTTTTGTAAGCGTCAAATGTGCCACCTACTTAGAACCAAGGACGCTCGAAAATCACAATGAATTTCTCAGATATTCAATTTATTTGTCTGATTCTTATGTATTTTACAATGCCAATAACCATACATGAAGTATTC